>JAQPPZ010000290.1:0-48644 GCA_028583015.1 Wollemia nobilis
ACTCCCTGAGCCTTACCGCACAGCTCACTGCCAGGTGAGCTTGCGGGCTGATCCGAAGGGATCAATGAGCCTCCTCCCTTTTCAACACCCTCTGTAGCAGCCTCCGACTGCTACGCGGCTTCCCGAGCCTCCTCTGCTACTGTTGCATTTAAAAAAAAATGCAGTCCCTGCCTGTCCGTCGCACCTTTCCAAAAACTTCGGGGTAGGGGGGGTTTATACCCCTACGTTCGGGGAGCGGGAATTTTAAATTTCCTGCTTGACCCAGGGGGGAGCGGGGAGGGGTGGCGGGGGCCCTACGCAGATAGTACGTCTGCGAGGGTTGGCGCTCTGTGCCCTACGCAGACGGGACGTCTGCGTCCCTTGCGCCCTACATGGATAGTGGTGCTTCTGCGCCCTGCACAGACGGGACGTCTGTGTCCCCTGCGCCTTGCGCAGACAGTGGCGCTTTGCGCCCTTTCTGCCCTGCGTCCTCCAACTAGAGCCTACGTCTAGTTGTGGGGACAACATTGCATCCATCGAGACGTGTGCCCTACCTCCACCCTACGTTTGTGTCGCGTGATGCAACCTACGCGGATGCACTATGTTCCAAGCTACGGAGCGTTCCAGACTGCACATAGGGTTTTTTTTAATTTCTGTTGCTTTCTGCGCTGTACATCGCGCGATTGCGCGCGACGTATAAAAAAATTTGTCTTTGCAAAAAAAATAAATCCTCTGCCCAGGAAAACTACAGCACTGGCTCTGATGCCATGAAGAATTCGGAACAAAATCATATTATTGAGCAACCTGTTAAATAACAATCTGCAATGCCGTGAATAGCACAATATTGGACGGTGTAAACAGAGAACTGTTACATGGTTGTAACAGTAAGCTAATAAATCAAATAAAGACAAAGCTATTGTTATAGTACGCTAACATAATTCTAAAATCATCTTTGGTCAGGATGAATTCCAGGTTTAATGAGCAAAAAAAAAATGCCGCCAAGTGGAAGCCGAAGACAATCAATTATTGCCTCCTTCCGTGCATGCACATGTAGGTGGGTAGGTTGGCAGTTAGTGGACTGTCACAAAGGCGGTCATGGAAGCCCAAGTCAGGGAGGAGTCTCCTCCCTCTTGGGAAGGCATGGCCACCACATGGCATCCCTGCATGCCCCTCCAAAGAGACCCCATGGGTCTATAAAATGGTGGACTTTCCCACCCAAAGCAAATAGGTTGGAGGCATTTTCAAGCAACGAAGTGCTGCCAAATTGAACAC
Organism: Wollemia nobilis; assembly: GCA_028583015.1. Classification (NCBI taxonomy): domain Eukaryota; kingdom Viridiplantae; phylum Streptophyta; class Pinopsida; order Araucariales; family Araucariaceae; genus Wollemia; species Wollemia nobilis. The sequence continues at coordinate 1,252 of JAQPPZ010000290.1, forward strand.
CCTATTGCATCCTTTTTTGATTCACATTTTCACATCCATTAATATATTTCACAAGGGAGGTTATTGGGTGGCTTTTGGAAGTGTGGATCCAAACCCAAACCCAAAATTTGACCCCACTGAATCCACCAATTTTCCGACAACACAATCCTAAGAGGTTTTGGGCCCATCCCTAGTGGATTGGCATCGAAATCAAGTGCCAACGGTGGGAGGCCCACTCGGGCACCCCACATTTTCTAAGTTTCATTCTAAAGTATTCTAGATCATTTTTTCATCTTGCATTTCATGTTATGTTGTCTAGATAATTCATAGCTTCAATTCCATAACGTTTTGATCAGATTTCATCATGCTTTTTGTCGCTTTTTTGTCCCACTAACTTGCAGGTAACAACATCAAATTCTCAGTGATGGAGGTCAAATTGGGAGAATCCGACCATCTGGGTCGTCCCAAAATGGCCCCAATTACTTAACACTTTTGTATACAGGTGTTTTGGAGATCCCAAGGTCTTACATTCGAGTGGCATCAACTCGGCGTTCTAACATAGTTGAATTCGTCCCACTCGGGGATGAATAACAGTCGAAATTCGTCCTGCCCAGGGATGAATTCCAGTTGAAAGTAGATTGGTCTACTGTTTCAATGGCAGTGGCCCTCTGGTAATGTCTTCTAACCTCTGTCAGATTTGCAGGTCATTTAGGATCATTTCATGCATCATTTTAGTCAGTCTTAGGCATACATCTTTCACTAATTTCAAGGAATAAATGTTTCATGTTTGCAGCAGGTGCTACTAACACCTTTATTGTTTCTTTGATTGCAAGAGAAGTAGCAAGAACCAAGGACTCATCAACATCAGTGACGACAACACTTTGGCCTGCCCATTTTGCATGTGGGCATGTGGAAGGAGGAAGACTAAGTCACAATTGTAACCAAGATCTATTTAACGCTCCTAGCCCCTAAAAAGGGAGGAGACGTCTTTGTAACCGAGGATAAGAAAATTGAATAAAAAGGGTTGTGCTTTCCATACATCTTTATTTCATTTTTTATTTATCTCCTTTCTTTGTTTCATGCATTTCAAAGGCATAGGATTAAAGCATTATATTTTGTCTTACATTGCATAACTATAGTTTTTCCTTTTATTTTTGGAATCTCATGCTTTCAGTGGCGATAACGGTGGGACCCGAACCCACATTTTTAATATCACAAAAACTCATTAGATTTTTGTGTTTTATGCTTGATAGGTACATTTTTTTATTTCTAACTGTAATTCATCTGTGACTGCAACAATTACTTTACTATAATTCGTCTGACCTTGGGACGAATTCCAATTCATCTCAGACCAGGACGAATTTTGTTCTGTAATTCATCTTTGGCAGGGATGAATTTCTATCTGTAAATTTTCAGAGCCGAAGATCAGAAACAACAAGTCTGGGCAGAAAAGAGGTAAGGTTCCAAAACTGTCTTTGTCATTTTTTGATTTTATGCTTTCATTTTCTGTCAATTCTTGCGTGCTTAGGGAAAGTAGTGGTTGCTTGCATGTTTCAATTTTTAGTAAAATAAACCACACACACATCACATGGCATGTTTTTAACCAAGGAGCTGGTCGTAAGACCCCAGCCCTTGAGCAAGACCAACGGTGGGTTCATCACCACCTTGGATTGACTTTGCATCCATTTCCCCGATTGTCACTATTGTTAGGCATAAATCCTGACGAAAGTTGATCGAGTGTCGCTGGGGTGATTCCCATGCACACGAGGATAAGTCTTCTATGGTAGGTGTCATTAATAGGACAATCCCCCTTTTGTACCGCCTATGTTCCACATACCATCTGCTCTCACGTACCTATAGTTTCCCTCTCGTAAGGGCGGGTATATAGAGAGGTTGGTATATCAGTCCGACAATGGTATATTGAAGGGGCGACCATTTATGGGAGTCATATGAGCCAACATTCTACATTTAAACGTTCTTCAAAACTTGCAAAACAAAACAAAACATCAAAATGCACTAAACCAGTTTAGGACACACTATTAATCCTTAAAAGAGATAATCACTATTTGTGTATGTGTGTGTTCGTTTCTACTTAGTGTAACAAAAAGAAAGAAAAATCATCATAAACGAGATAAAAATATGCTTAGCTAGTAGAGAAGCACCACAATGGTGTACACCCATAGCCAAGCCCAATCAAGGGCGGATGCTATGGAAGGTGCACAAAGAGAGGGCGCTGGTCACCTTCGCTTTAGCCCTGAGGACTTGGCCATACCGCCTTGGTGGTTTGGCCTACAAGAAAGTCCACATCAGGCCACATCAAGAAGGAATTATTGGGACCCTCCTCTGTGGAGTATGCCCATTCAACACAGCCCCTTTCAGGAAGAAGCTTTACATGTGGCACTTGACGTAAATAGAAAACTACCTTTTGAGGCTAGATCCGAGTGGCCACAATGCAATGAAGCACTAGGGAGGCACAGTGTCCATGAGGAGAGAGCGTGAATATGACACCTCTCCTTTGCCTCCCATTAGAACTGAAAGACAAAACCCAGAGCGCAGGGCTCTCCACACAGGGCGAGCCAACTCTGCCTGCCCCTTTCACACCCATGAAAGGAGGTATGAGGAAGACTATCGCATTCCTCAGGAACAACATACAACACGAGAACCTTGTGTTTTTGTACCTACTAGATATCATGGTCATCCATCGAGGACAGAGCCTCAAGTAAATGTCACCAACCTCGATAGAGCGAAGCGACCCATTGAAATTTTAGATCATCAAGACCGAGGCAAATACATAGGAGAAACATTCAAGCCTCCTGAGCAAATTGACCCGACAGTCGCTAGACATGCCGCCCACAAAGCTTGAATCACGTAGCTTGAGCAAGGTCATCAGGAGTTAGAGTACTTATACCACCTTAATAAAGAGCGCATGCAGCGCGAAGCGGATGAGCTACGTTATAAACTACCTGAGAGGACACCAACCCCTCACACCCAAAAAGCAGAACAATATGAGAGGCATAACCCTTTGGTGTAGGATAGGTCTCCATGACCTCATCAAGCTTTGCCTCTGAGACCTCATAGACCCAAGAGGGAGGCCACTCCCAGAAACAACGATGGGTACCCTCAGCAGGGACTCACTCAGGGTCATAAGTCTTGCCCAGAGACTCCTCAAGAAGTTTATGAGGAGTATGAACAAAAAATAAAATGGGCAAAAATGCCCCATCAAGGCAGGAGGGCTGCCATTCGGCCACCCCCCCATAGGCCTCCAGTCTCCCACCATTCACAATGGGAGAAAACAAAAGAAGAAGAAATTAAATCTTTCAATGCATACAAAGCACTATTAGAGCGTTTGGAGTCTGTGGAGACAAAAGCTTCTGGGCATCAAAAGCCCATGTTACACCAACTTCGTAGTCATCTGGTGCATCCCTCAGTGCCCACACCTCTTTACCCCGAACATTTCAAGTTGCCTCAATTGGCAGTCTGTAAAGGTGAAGAGGATGCTCAAGAGCATGTCACAAGATTCCTGAGCCAATGCTTCGGCATTCAGGATAATGATGCATTGTTGCTTAGGACATTCATAACCACATTCATGGGCCCTACCTCGGATTGGTTCACACAGTTACCGAAGCACAACATAAAGAACATAGATCAATTAGTAGATGTGTTTCTTGAACGCTTTGCCTTCAACACAAAGAAGAAGGCATCACTGAGTGATTTGGCCAGCCTCAGGCAATATGAGGAAGAGACAATGGCAACATACGGGAATCGATGGAGGGCTTTGCTTTCTAAGCTACCCTACCTTCCCCCTATGTCTGACCTCACACAGATGTTTGCATAGAGTTGTCTAAAATCGATATCTAGGCTATTGTAGCTGCAGCAATACGCTAGCCTAGAAGAAGCTTTGGTGCAAGCCAAAGTTATAGAAGAGATCAAAATAGGGGAGGGCACAATTGCCAAGCCTAAAAAGAAAGAGTGGAATAAAAACACTAAGACCGAGACTATGCAATCACAACCCACTATGGTTAATCAAGTTGCGATAAATGTCCCCAAGCCTGTGCAAGAAATACAACCCCAAAAGGCTAATTATCAGGCAGTGCCTCCTAATTATGAAAGAGAATAAAAAACAGGAGCAAAATTAGCAACGTCGCCCTAGACGACAATTCACCCCTTATGCAGAGTCTAGGGACTTCCTATTTGACTACTTTTCAACGGCAAATTTAGTCAGCCTTCCAGAAATCCAAATCATAGATCCTAATGCTCCCAAGCCTAAGGGATACAGAGAAGAATTATATTGCAAGTTCCATAGGCAAAGGGGACATGACCTAAATGGATGTTGGAAATTCAAGGGATTAATCCAATATTTGATCGATAATAAAACATTAGTCGTGGACAACCCCATAGCACCAAATAATCAATAGATGGGGGTATTCAAGGACCCTTTGCCTGCCCACGAGACATAGGAAAAACCTCTTTAGGTCAATGAGGTGCGATAGAATCTTCCCATGCAAGGATTTGTGGGAATGATCAGCATAGTGACCAAGAACAAAAAGTACCTAGGAGTTGCTCCTGAGGTATCTACAAGAGAAGTTCCAACAATGTCGCAACCTCAACAATGCCCTGTGCAGTTGCCTCTGCCTAGATCCGAGGTCATGATACGAACCAAACTCATACAAAGTTTGTAGACCACATTGGCTAGGATTTCCATTTACGAGCTTATTCAACAGTCAACACCCCATAGAGAAGCTCTCATGGAAATTTTGAAAGCCATCGAGTTACAGCCTCATGAAGTGAATTCTTTCAATAACTTCATGGGACATGTGAAACGATGTACGGAGTTGGTCATTACCTTTAGAGAGGATAAAGTTTAAACAATATTGAATGACATGGTAGATCCACCCCTGCACGTTATCGCGCGAGTCAATGGGATCCTATACAAGAGAGTGTTGGTAGATACTGGCTCGTCTAGTAACATCATTACTACCACAACATTAAAAAATCTGAAGCTGCCAAACTCTCATATCATGGCTTCCACATACACATTGAGAGCATTCAATGATGCAATATGCTCAACAGTAGGCACAATTATTCTGCCCATTCAGGTAGGACAAAAGATAATACCTTCATTATGCCATGTTCTGGAAGGCGAGATGGCATATAACATACTGCTAGGGTGGCCATGGATCAGGGACATGAAGTGTGTCCCTTCGATCGCTCACCAGTGTCTAAAGTATGCATTTGAAGGAGAAGTTCATGTAGTCCCGATGGACTTAGAACCCTTCAAATATTGCAATGCGATGTAATTAATGCCTCAATCAACCCTCCCTTCAATGCATTTGGATTTCTAGTTAAATCCATCTAAACAAGGTCCAATACCGTGGGCACCACTGGTGACTAAATCATCAAAATCCTAGCCAGGTGAGTCTTCATCATCTTCTCCTTAACTACCAATGCCACCTGGCATAGCTAAACAGAAGGACAAAGGAAAATAGATCTTGGAAGAGGCTCAGCCCCTAGAAGAGGGGTTGCCAATGATATCAACTATATCAATAGAAGAAATACCTAGCACAATGGAAGCTAAGATTCCTAACCCACCAAACATGGAATGGACTCTGGAAGGCCTCCCATTCCCTCCCTCCCAAGCATCAATAATTATGGTTGAAATGGCCAGTATGAGCTTGGGGGAGTATCTAGTGTAGAATGTTGTGGCAACGCCTGTGCTAGAATCAGTACAAGACATGGGGAGACCTCGCCTTCCCATAGGGATAGTTGTTCCTTTAGGTTACCCACCAAACCAAACTAATTTTGTGTATGGGGGCCTTGATCATGGTGCTGAACCATGCCAGCAAAAGGACGAGGACGAAGAGCCTTTTGCTAAAAATGTCAATTATCTATCAAACCCAGACTTCGCTCTGAGATATCTCGGCCAATGCAATTGGCATGGATACGGGCTAGGTAGGTATGATCAAGAGGTGCATGTCCTTTGCCAACCAAGATACCAAATACCATATGATAAGTCGGGAGTAGGGTTCAACCACCCCCTGCCCTTAGACATCTTGGTGGAAAACATGCAAGGCCTAGAAATAGGCAACAAGGGTGGATTGGCATCAGATCCTTATGCCAACCCAAATACAGAATACACATTGGGAGATTACCTCCCATGGTCAACAAACACCCTTGGAAACATCAGTAATCCCTCTCCTTTGCTAGAGAGAGGTGAAATTTCGGACACTAACTCCCAAGGAGAACATAAATGGTGTCCAGAGATCTTTTTGAAGCTATTCCCTTTAGAGGTTCCAATGGAACCAGTGTAGTGTCAAGAGAATCAAGTCCCTCCACCAAGAGTGGAACAACTGCAATGGAATCAGATTAATCTACTAGAACAAGGTGAACCCTTAGTGTCACAAGTAGTTATGGAAGAAAATGAACATTTTTGGATCTCTAATAGTGATTCGGAAGATGAGACTGAGATGGCCTATCTCAACCACATGCGATAGATGCAACAAAGGCAACAAGTGCAACAACAGATGGGCATACTACCAGGGCATGAGTGGTATGTAGACCTAGTGGGGTGGGACCAAGTTTTGGATCCATGGCTCTAAATTCATGATGAGCATCGTCCACCCTGAGACCCTATAATGACATCAATGCCGAGGGAAGACCCTGTCCTCCTATTAGCACATAGGGCTGATCCGTTCGTGCCTGTTCCCCTAGAGCCAGATCCAGATTATAAGGAGCATCCAGAATGTTCAAGTTATCATACCCACGGTAATGGAGACCAAATTCATTCCATCCACATGATCTCCATTGATTTGGCCGCACCCATCCGCAATCCAGTCGATCCAGCATGATAATTGCATCTAGACATAGATGCCATCGACTGGGATCGCGTCAATTCACCTCTATCACCATCAGAGTACTGGCATTTCGGTAAGATGCCTCATTTTACCTCAGGGACAACTCAAGATATTTTTCAAGCTGAAGAGGGACCCGAGGTTCCAAACATAGATTTAAACTCAGCTAATGAAATCCATTTGATCCCAACTCCACATCAGTTGGAGGATGGATCCCACATGTCAGTCGAGGAGACGACTAATGTAGACATCGGCTTAGACCCAATGAATCCATAGATTATCAAGCTTGGGGTAAACTTATCCCCTAAAGAGCAAGCCAACTACATCGCCCTTCTCAAAGAGAAGGAGGTTTTTGCATGGTCATACAGAGATATGCCAGGACTAGACCCATAGCTAGTCACGCATAATCTAACGCTTGATCTGACAATCAAGCCTATAAAGCAAAAACTACATAAGATGCACCCAATAGTGGTCTTGATGGTCAAAGACGAATTGCAAAAATTGTTGGATGCACAGTTTGTCATTTGCATGGATTATCCGCCATGGCTGTCCAACATGGTGCCCGTCAAAAAGCCCGATGGGAGGATTCGCATATGCACTAATTTTTGAGATCTAAACAAAGCGAGTCCTAAGGATGATTTCCCCTTGCTGAGCATTGACGCATTGGTAGACGCTACAACAGGTCATGAAATGCTCTCCCTCATGGATGGTTTCTCAAGATACAATCAGATTCGTATCAATCCTAAAGATCAACTAAAAATGGTGTTCACAACACCTTGGGGGACATTTTGTTATAAGGTCATGCATTTTGGCCTTAAAAATGCTGGTGCCACCTACCAACGTGCCATGACGTACATCTTCCATGACTACATGCATAAAACTTTGGAAGATTACATGGATGATTTGTTAGCCAAGTATATTTTGTGCTCAAATCATATCGATGACGTAAGAAAGATCCTCGATTGCCTCATGGAGCATAAAGTTAGACTAAATCCCAAGAAGTGCGTATTTGGCGTCACATCTGGAAAACTCTTGGGTTTCATAGTCTCAAAGCGAGGCATCGAGTTGGACCCAAAGAAAGTCAAGGCAATCCTTGAAATGGTTCCCCCAACTACCATTAAGTAGCTCAAAAGTCTACAGGGAAAGGTCATGTCGATTAAGCATTTCATAGCGCAATTATCTGACAAATGCCGACCCATGAACAAATTATTGCACAAAGGGGTTACCTTTCACTGGGATGGCGAATGCCAGTCAGCCTTTGATGACATCAAACAATACCTGGCTTCATCGCCAGTATTGGCACCACCTAGACTAGGCATGCCGTTCTACTTATACATCTCAGCTACTGAGGTGGCACTGGGTGCCATGCTAGCCCAAAAGAATGAACTTCACAAGGAACAAGCTACTTACTATCTTAGTCGCACCCTAGTCAGTTATGAACTTAACTATGCATACGTCGACAAACTCTGCTTGGTAGTGGTGTTTGCTACCAAAAAGCTATGCCACTACATGCTGAGCAACACTACGTATGTTGTGTCTAAGGAGAATCCATTGCGATACATGATGAGTCATACTTATCATAGTAGTTGCATGGCAAAATGGATCATGTTGTTGATGAAATTTGACATAGAGTTTATTGGACAAAAATCTATCAAAGGACAGGTCATAGCCGATCAACTAGCGGAGGCTCCTCTTGAAGACGATCAGCCTCTAGTCATAGAACTACATGATGATGGGGTCTTTCATGTCTCAGAATTGCCATATTTTGATGAGCCTAAGTCACAGGATGACATAACCCTATTCTTCGATGGTTCTAAATGTGAGCAAGGTGGTGGCACGAGAATTGTATTCTTCACACCATAGGGCGCTCCAATGCCCCTATCATTTAAATTAAACTTCTCGTGCACCAACAATAATGCAGAGTATGAAGCCTTGCTCATAGGTCTTCAGACAACAATCGCCATGAACATAAAATGACTAAACATCTTTGGTGATTCGTTGTTAATAGTCAATCAATTCAAAGGGGTATATTAATGCAAATGCCTAGTTCTACAGGCTTATAAAGCCCTTGTGGACAAATTCTTGGCAAAACTTGAGTGGTATGACATAGAGGCACTCCCTCGATCATTGAATTATTTTGCAAACACAATGGCCTCCTTGGGGTCACTAATCCCGCAAGACCTTTCCGGTGATATGACAACCATCCAAGTCAAAAAATTATTGCAATCCACGATGGAGCATGCAAGCTTTGACTTGATGCCAGGAATCCACATGATCCAGATTGAACCATCCTCGGATAAGTTCTCTCAAATCCAAGATCATCTAAAATGTGCCAACTAGGGGTCCTTGTTCTCCCCTACTCCCATTAATAGCAACAAAATGTTATTCTTATAGGTTCTATCCCAGTCAGCATTTGCTAGGGATGAACTTCAAGAGGGATTGGCTGTTCATACTATCAAGGTTTTTGATCAACAGGACTAGTATTTACCCATTAGAGACTACCTCAAGTTAGGTAATCTCCCACTTGGATTGAATCATGTCACAAAATGAGCACTCAAGTAGAAAGCGGCTAAGTATGTCTTGATAGGAGACATTTTGTATCGTCACAGCTATGAAGGAATCCTCCTTCGTTGCTTGGACCAGCAAGAGTCCACTTGGGCAGTCGCCCAAGTGCACGATGGTACATGCGGTGGCCACTTCAATGGTATGGCCATCGCAAAGCACATTCTTTGCATGGGCTATTATTGGCCATACTTAGAGTGAGATTGTTGTGCATATGTCAAGAAGTGCTTGAAGTGTCAACATCATGCCAATTTGATGCACGTACCTTCCCAGGCCTTGTAGACAGTCCAGTATGCTTGGCCATTTTTGCAGTGGGGCTTCAATCTAATTGGAAAGATCTCCCCTACATCGTTAGGCCATCACACGTTCATCATAACGGACACAGAGTATTTTACCAAGTGGGTGGAAGCAATTTTGCTTACCTCTACGACAGGACCCCACATGATGGAGTTCATTTTGCATAACATCATATGTCATTTTGGTATTCCATCCAAAATAGTCTTGGATAATGGGACGCCATTCAAGAATAAAGACGTGTGTGATTTGACCACAAAGTACAAAATTTAGCATAGTTTTTTGACACCCTATTATTTGCAGGCGAATGGGCAAGCAGAGGCATAAAAAAAATGCTAGTTGCCATCCTCAAAAAGACCGTCATAGACAGTCATAAGGATTGGCACATTCAAATCCCACTTGCCCTATGGGCCTATCGCACTAGCATTCGGACACCCACTAGGGCCACTCTGTTTTCGCTCGTGTATGGCTTCGAGGCAGTCATGCCTCTAGATTTGGATATTCCTTCCCTGTGCATATCAATGCAGGAGTTCATCGATGATTACTCCACATGGCAGGCTCGATTAGACCAGCTTACGTTGCTTGACGAATGACGTGTTAATGCTCTCGAGAATTTATGTATTTATCAAGAGCTACTTAAGAAAGCTTACAACATGAAAGTTCACCCGAGGGACTTTCGGGTTAGTGATTTGGTTTTGAAGGAAAACCAATAGAATTCTAGTTTTCCGTCCCACATAAGGGAAAAATTTATGGCAAATTGGTTAGGTCCATATGTTATTGATAGCAAAATAGGACCCGAGACATATCGGCTAGCTTCTCTTGACGGAACCAAGGAAAAAAAACCCTTGAACATTAGTCATTTGCACCCATTTCATATCTAAGAGCAAAAATGCTCCAAGTATTCTCGCAATCACTTGGTCAATCCAAAAATGCTCCAAGGATTTTCGTAATCACTTGGTCAATCCCCAAAATGCTCCAAGGATTTTCGCAATCGCTTGGTCAATCCCCAAAATGCTCCAAGGATTTTCGCAATCGCTTGGTCAATCCCAAAAATGCTCCAAGGATCCCTAAAATCGCTTGGTCAATCCCAAAAACGCTCCAAGGATTCCTAAAATCGCTTGGTCAATCCCAAAAATGCTCCAAGGATCCCTAAAATCGCTTGGTCAATCCCAAAAATGCTCCAAGGATCCCTAAAATCGCTTGGTCAATCCCAAAAATGCTCCAAGGATCCCTAAAATCGCTTGGTCAATCCCAAAAAGCTCCAAGGATTATCGCAATCGCTTGGTCACCCCAAAAAGGCCCCAAAGGATTCTCAAAATCCCTTGGTCACCATCAAGAAAATTCAAAAACAACAAAAAATCATCAAAAACAACAAAAATCTGATCTCATTTCTAGGCATGCTCAAATTCATCAATAGAGAGCTTTTCTCGCATCTCATATTCATATTCACAAAAATCAATCCATCAAAAATACAAAAATATGTAGCTGCATTAAGCATCGCACCCATACATTGCATATTTGTGGTCATAAAGGTCAAAGGCACCATAAAATTGTAATTATTTTGCTAAGTCCATTCACTGTTGTTTACCACAATAGAGTCAGTGGTCTTATAATGTATCAAGAGTTTTCATAATTCAGTCATCATTTTGCTCTTTAGCCACGTAAGGTACCGAGTCAAACAGATTTTACGAAGGTAGAGTTACACTTGAAATACACCTTGTTATGTAGCATCCCAACACAAATTAAAACACATAAAAATTCCCAAGTTATGTGAACAAAATATGAAACCTGCATAGTAATCCAGGTCACCATAAGAGAAACGGTTATCTTGCTCATCACCCTATGCAAATGGTTCTAGAATGTTGAGAATTGATAAAAGGACGAGCTCTTCCCTATTCATTCACCTTCATATACAATGGTTTTCACCACTACCAAATCCCAATCATAGTTGGTTCCCAAAGTTGTAAGGATTCGTACTACACGTCCCTGCCAAGGATGGGTAGTCATCCCCAAGACCTAAAAGGATCAATGCCATTCATGAACAAAATTCCAAAAAATCACCATCCCAACCCTTTCAATTCACCTTTGGTCTCCAAGTTGTAAGGATTCGTACTATCCGCCCCTAACCAAGATGGGTAGTCATCCCTAAGGCCTAAAAGATCAATGCCCCTACTTCATAATCTTCATCATCCCCTTGGTCCCCAACGTCGTAAGGATTCGTACTATCTGCCCCTAACTAGGATGGGTAGTCATCCCCAAGGCCATGAGGATCAAAGCCATTCACAAGTTCAAACTCACACCGCTCAAAGTACAAAATCAAGTAACAGTGGTTATCACCACTAGTCAAAATCCTTGCTCAAAAAGAAAAATAAATAGTGATTTGCATCACTATATAGACAAGCAAGTCTCCCAAATCATTCAGCAAACAAAAAACCTAAACTTGAATCTTTGGAATTCTCAGCATTCGAAAACCATCTAGGTGATCCTCATTACAGGTTTGGTTGACATCCTATCTGGCAATGATGGTATCCTACCCACATGACGATATGTCTGTCACATTCGCTTTGTGTATGTGCAAACCAATGTTTGCATAAGGATGAGCTAGCTTATGGTATCCTGGATAACACCATAGATTAATCTAACTAAATACAACAAAGGAGTTAGTGGAGCTAATTAGGTGATCCTCAGTACAGGTTCGGTTGAAAGCCCACCTAGCACTGGCGGTATCCTGACAAATACCACATAAATGAACTCAATTGCACACACAGGGATGTGAAATAGCTTGGTCAAAAATGAGTTCGATTCATACCTTGGTCAAAAGTCTTGTAAGACAAAGTACAGTCATGGCTAGTGAGTTAAAACTGTCTGAGTCTCAGAAAACCTTAGCTACATTTCTAAACCAACTGCGCTACTTTCCATCTTTGCAATACCATCAAAAAAAAAAAAAAAGAGAAAAACCACATGTATACATACAAAGTCATTTACCACAGCAATTGCCTAAAAACAAAATAAACAGAGTCCTAAACAGTCTATGGTGCCATAACCAACCATCACAAATTCCATCCATCCATTTCATTTTGCATATCGCATATAAATCAAAAACATTTGCATTCATCATAACATATGCATTCATCAAAATAAATAAACATGCATACATCCATAGTCATCAGCCATCATTCATAAAGATCAAATCATCACATGTGCATAACCAAAATAAAACCGATATATATATTTATCATCAAAAAAATGCCCACAGGCTACAAAACTGGTCCTCAAACCTTGCTTATAACAAAATCACCTAGCCTAAGGCATCGACCACCATGATCACGCAGGATTGGTGCGACGAGAACTACCCCCCATGGTGTGGCTCCTATGGGACCCTATGGGGTGGCTACTACTAGCCCTCGCATTATGCCTACTATCGCCTCCCTCATCCAATCGCCTACGATGAGATGATGCTGACTACTCAGTAGCACTATCCCTCGTTCGACGTGAAGATCCACTTCTCGATGGCTCAGGTAGCTGCCCACCGAGGTGGATGACCTCCCTCTCCAAATATAGCTGATGTCAGAACCACTCTACCTCCTATCGATGGTAGTAAGCTCATGCATCATCGTGCTGTGCCAAAACCCTATCCCGCTCTACTAGCTGAGCCCATAGGAGATCCCTCTCCCGTAGCGTGTCCCCCAGCTCCTAATATTGTATTCGTAGCAGCTCTGCCAACCATGCATTCTCAATGTGTACCCCAGACTCCATCTCCTCCGTATCTTCCTGAAGCATAGGACTCTTTGGAATAGCAGCCTACTCTGGCTCCCACTACTCGTCCATGTCCTGCATGTTCGGCTAATCTGGAGCTCCAAAATTTACATCCTCATCTCCCACCTCAACCATGTCCGCATCCTCCAATGGAGCTCCCCAGTCATCCCCTGGTGCCTCAGCATCCTCTGTTGTCGCCTCTGCACCTCCCAATGGTCCCTCTCCTCACCATCATCGTAGTATCCACCACGAGTCATACTCAGTGGTAGTCTCGACATCATCCACATCTGGGACATCGATCACCACATATGAATCCTCACCCAATGGCACGATGACCGATCGATCTAGAGTCCTCTCATCTCCCCGGTGTCAATAGACCACAGGCTCACCAAGAAACCCATGGCACACCCAAAACTGTCATGTAACCTGGCTATATAAGAAGAACTCGTGCTCGGTCCCATGTCGCCCAATCAACCACTGCTCCCTACATACCCGTCAAAGCCACTCTCCAGCCTCTGGCCAGGCTGGACAATCCTGATAAGGGTGCCAAGCCACATCCCCTAGAGTGAGCCGAGAGAAGGCATCGACATAGTGCCCTACGTCACCTGCCCACCACCGACTCTGCCCCTGCTCTACGGATTGCCACCATAAAACTGCATAACCTATCTCCTTATCCTCCATCGCTGCCCGAGTCATCCATGGTAACCCGATTGGCCTCTCAACTGCTATTTGCTGCCAACCCTAGCATGCAACAGATAACTGTAGCTGACCCCCTTTCACTATCGACAACAAACCCCATACATCTCCTTGTAGAGTTATGCCAACAATGTCTGTCCCCATCTTAGGACCAACGGTGCCTCTATCGGGCACTCTACCAACTACCACACCAAATCCAGCAGGTTCCATGGGAACCTCATGCCTGACGAGTCAGGTAATAACATGTTAGAAATGAGGCCTATCAGGAATGTGTGCCTCACTCCTAACACACCCATCTCCTACCACCATCCAACCAAAATCCCACCAACCTGGTAGTCCACCTCGGCCGTCTCTTCTGGGTTCTCTACACCCAACCGCTCCCCATGCCCGAAGCATCTTGTCAGTACAACAGTCCGTTGATCACGCGACGATGTCCGAATGGGCAGTCCATCTATCGAAATCTAAAGAAGATGATAGACATCCTCCAAAGTCACAGTCATATCCCCTATCAAGAGATGGAAGGTGTTGGTCCGTGGATCCCAAAGTTTGATCAGGGCCATCAGATAGGCCTGATTCGGGACCACAGGCTCTAGTCGAGCCACCTGCTTGAGCCCAAGGGCATCAAGCCACTCCTAGTCAACCTCATTCAGTGCCCCCCATGCCTCAGTGAAAGTAGTGGGTACACGGTACCGGCTCCTAACAACCTGCAAAAGAAAACACACCAAAAAAAAAAATTAATTAAAATCTTGGAAAAGAACTGTACAGAAAAACAACACACTTACAGTTTAAAACAAAAAAAAATATAAACTCTAGGGAGTACTTACGGGTCTCGCTTTGGCTCTGTCGCTCGAACTAGTTTGTGTACTCATGATGGTAGGGAAAATCTCGGCAGTGCTTCGCTTCGCAGAATTAACTTCCTCCTCCCTAGAGCTCCAAATCACAAGAAAAATTAGACACAAATGAGCCCAAACTCAAGTTTTGGCCCTTAAATAGGCCTTTGAGATGGAATTCATCCTTTACTAGGACGAGTGCTCTAGTTAGCACTCGTCCCACCTAGGGATGAATTCCAAAGCTAGAATTCATCCCACCCTGGGATGAATTTAGGCCAAAAACTTCAAAAACATCAAAAAATGAACAAAAATGCACTAAAAACAAGACAATAAATTTGCCCAATGTGAGTGCTGTTGTACTTGACATCTCGGGCATACAAAACAGACATTGGGGTCACAAATTGTCATTATCCTACTCCCTAAGAAGGCTATCTTAGCCGGACCGCTCCATGGGAAGACGAATTTTTGCCAATTTTAGCTCCAAACAGCGTCGCAAAAAGGGTTAACACCCACCAAAAACAGGTCTAAATGTTGGAAAAATTGCACATGCTTAACGATAAACCATCTAAAGGCACCCTTGCACAAGTCATATTAGGTCAAGCAACTCGTCGCTTTTTCTCACAAAGGTCATTCCCTCATCGATTCGTCGCTTGAGGGGGTAGTCACACTTGGTCACCAATCAACAAACACACACCCAATTAAGGCAATGACATGCATTCAAAGAATCATTGACAAAGACAATTACGCTCCTGCTTGGGGCAGTAAACAAGCAATTATCACAAATTGATCAAACACTTGGCATTCCCAAAGCATGAACACAAGGTTCCCCTATGGACAAAAGGTTGCACCCTTTGCCTAATCATGACTGATCAATGTCCAAGCTCAAGTCACACCTCACCAAAATAGGTTAACACTTGAAATCAAATTCCTTAGCTCATCAGAAGCAAGGATTCAAGAATGCATGCCCTTTCCATGCTTGGGGCATCAAAATTTGGTTAGGTTACCATGAAACCCTAATAATTAGTGCTTTGGTTATTTATTTTTGCTCGGTGCTACGCCATGCATAGCGCATCCCAAAAAGGGGCATTTGTAGACACCAAAATAGCACCAATCCGATTATGTGACTACAAACACTGATCGCTTTGACACACACAACCCCCAGGGCAACCCTCTGAGGTTAAACAGTTGTCCTAACCACTTTCATAGCAATTTTGTAAGGTCAAGAAGCAATTTGGCACATTTAGACACTTTGCCCAGTATTCGTCTCACCTAGGGACGAATACTAATAGGGATTCGTCTCACCCAGGGATGAATTATGAAATCATCTTTGGTCAGGATGAATTCCAGGTTTAACGGGCAAAAAAAAAAATGCCGCAAAGTGGCAGCCGAGGACAGTCAATTATTGCCTCCTGTCATGCATGCGCGTGTAGGTGGGTAGGTTGGCAGTTAGTGGACTGTCACAAAGGCAGTCATGGAAGCCCAAGTCAGGGAGGAGTCTCCTCCCTCTTGGGAAGGCATGGCCACCACATGGCATCCCTGCATGCCCCTCCAAAGAGACCCCATGGGTCTATAAAATGGTGGAATTTCCCACCCAAAGCAGAAAGGTTGGAGGCATTTTCAAGCAACAAAGTGCTGCCAAATTGAACACCCTATTGCATCCTTTTTCGATTCACCTTTTCACATCCATTAATATATTTTGCAAGGGAGGTTATTGGGTGGATTTTGGAAGTGTGGATCCGAACACAAACCCAACATTTGACCCCATTGAATCCACCAATTTGCCGACAACACAATCCTAAGAGGTTTTGGGCCCATCCTTAGTGGATTGGTGCCGAAATCAAGTGCCAACGATGGGAGGCCCACTCTGGCACCCCGCATTTTCTAAGTTTCATTCTAAAGTATTCTAGATCATTTGTTCATATTGCATTTCATGTTATGCTATCTAGATAATTCATAGCTTCAATTCCATAACGTTTTGATCAAATTTCATCATGCTTTTTGTCGCTTTGTTGTCCCACTAACTTGCAGGTAACAACATCAAATTCTCGATGATGGAGGTCAAATTGGGAGAATCCGACCATCTGGGTCATCCCAAAATGGCCCCAATTACTTAACCCTTTTGTCTGTAGGTGTTTTGGAGATCCCGAGGTGTTACATTGGAGCGACATCAACTCGGCGTTCTAACACAGTCGAATTCGTCCCACCCGAGGACGAATAACAGTCAAAATTCATCCTACCCAGGGATGAATTCCAGTTGAAAGTAGATTGGTCAACTGTTTCAATGGAAGTGGCCCTCTAGTAATGTATTCTGACCTCTGTCAGACTTGCAGGTCATTTAGGATCATTTCATGCATCATTTTAGTCAGTCTTAGGCATACATCTTTCACTAATTTCAAGGAACAAATGTTTCACGTTTGCAGTAGGTGCTACTAATGCCTTTATTGTTTCTTTGATTGTAGGAGAAGTAGCAAGAACTAAGGAATCATCAACATCAGTGGCAACAACACTTTGGCCCGCCCATTTTGCATGTGGGCATACGGAAGGAGGAAGACTAAGTCACAATTGTAACCAAGATCTATTTAATGCTCCTAGCCCCTAAAAAGGGAGGAGACGTCTTTGTAACCGAGGATAAGAAAATTGAATAAAAAGGGTTGTGCTTTCCATACATCTTTCTTTCATTTTCGATTTATATCCTTTCTTTGTTTCATGCATTTCAAAGGCATAGTATTAAAGCGTTATATTTTGTCTTACATTGCATAGCTATAGTTTTTCCTTTTATTTTCGGAATCTCGTGCTTTCATATAGAAATTGAAATGAATTTTGATCCTTATGAAGGTGCTAATGGTGGGTTTGTCATTTCATCATTTGAGAACATTTGAGGTTTTATGAAAGCTAATAGGGATACGATATTTGGAGGTATGGAGGCAAGAAGCTCATCTCGAAAGAGGTGAAAATCTTCCACCTCCTCCTCCAATAAGCTCCCCTATGCTTGACCAAAATAACCTCTTGCCTAAATCAATGCATCCTAACAATTTCAACCAAGTTGTTGATACTACTACAACCACCAACATTGGAAGGAATTTGCAAGCTCCTCCAATTAGTGGTGTTACTCAAAAGTATTTTCAATTTCTCCCTCAATATTCTAATATCAAAACTTTTTCTTCTATTCTACCCAATGTTAGTTGTCCATTTTCATAGGGTTCTACATATAACAATAATATACATGCTTCCAACCTGAATCAAGCATTGGTTCCTCAACACACATATGGAAATTTGGGAATAATGCATAATAATAATACAAAAGTATAAAATTTGGCAAATGTGGTAAAGCAGTCAGTTTCAAAAGTTGAGATGATTTATCCTTCAAGTTTTAATTACAATTACAAGAAAATGTGTAATCAGCAATTGGATCCTATTTTTCCTGCTAGGCCTTATCCTAGGGATTTTTCTATGCCAATTTTACCTATTTATAAGGGTACAAAAGATCCAATTGAACACCTGAGAAGATTTAAAACAAATTGACATTATCTCATTTATGATGACATGTTATTTAAAAAATTTCCTAAGAGTCTTGGTGGCATGTCATTAGAGTGGTATTATCGGTTACCCAATTATTCCTTGAAGAACTTTGAAGAAATAGCAGAATTATTTGTTCAATAATTTGGTGCTTACATTGAAAAGGAAATAACAATGAAATATGTGTATAATTTTAAATAAAGTAAAGAAGAAAGTTTTTCAAAATTTTAGTCTCGTTGGAGAAGTTTAGTTGGACGTTTGAGATATACTTTACCACCAAAGGATATTCTTGAGATATTTATTTGTAATTTACAAGAATAGTTATCTTATACATTAGAGACTACTACTATTACATTTTTTCATCAAGAAATTGATTTAGCAAGAAAAGTAGAAAAAACCCTTATTAGAAGAGGCCAACTCAAAATCAAAGAAGAAAAACCTACTAAGTCTCAACATAAGAATAAGCACATAGGAAGTGATGGTGGAATGGATAGTAGCTTTGTTAATAATGTTACTAACAACCTACAAAAGATGGTACTTTAGAAACCTTCATAAAGGAATTTTACAAGGCTTAATATGTTTATGGAAGAAGCTTTGAAATAACTTTTAAAATCCAAGGCAATTTAATTAACTCCTATAAGATAACTAGATACTAAAACTCATTGGTATAAGGTATGTCAGCATTGTGAATATCATAGAGTGGAAGGTCATTGGATAAATTCTTGTAAGAAGTTGAAACATGTGGTTCATGATTTGATTGATGCAAGACGTGTCGACTTAGGTAATTCTTAGGAAGTGAATAATCAAGTATTTACCCAACAAACTATAACTACCAATAAATATATGGGAATATTTAAAGATCCATTTCCAAAACATAACCAAAAAGTAGCAAATCATGTGGATTATAAAAATGAGCCTCCTTCCTATGGTAATAATATTGGTATGATTGGGGTAACTACAAGAAGACAAGATTAGACTTAGCATCATCAACAAGGGATAGAATTTTGTATTATAGCTTGGTTTAGATTTGAAGAATACTCAGAGAAGAATTTTAGATATAGGGACTCCACCTATAGTATTAAGATCACAACCTAAGGTTTCATTTAATATTCAAAAGCAACTGGCTAGTACTCCAACAAAGATATCAATTTTAGAGATCTTACAAACTTCTCCCAACCATAGAGATTATTTGATGGAGTTTTTAAAGCAACAATTAGTTCCTTTAGACATTTCTCCCAATGCTATATTTTATATCATAGGTTCTCTTGGGCTACATCAAATATCATTAGTGGATGATGATAAAATTTCCTCAAACTTGCGAGAATATTCTTTTAGATATTTATTTGATAAAATAGTTCATGGTACACCTATTATTTTTATTAAGAAATGTGGCACACTTAAATTTTGTGTTGAATTTCATTATGCTTTCTTAAACTAATCAGTTAAATTAATTAATATTAAATCATAAAAATAAATAAAAATTTGTTAGATCAGAGCCGATGTCTACGTCAGTCGTCTCCTCGATTGACATGTGGGACCTGTCCTCCAACTGGTGTGGAGTTGGGATCAAGTGGATATCATTCACTGAATTCAAATCTGCGTTAGGAACTTCGGGTCCCTCTTTAGCATGGAAGATATCCTGAGTTGGTCCTAGGGTGAAATGAAGCATCTCACCACAATGCCAGTACTCTGATGGGGATGGTGGTGAATTGACATGATCCTAGTCTATGGCATCTATGTCTAGATATAATGACTATGTTGGATCGACCAGATTGTGGATGGGGGTGGTTAAATCAATGGAGATCATGTTGATGAAATGATTTTGGCCTCCATTACTGTGGGTGTGGTGACTCGAACATCCTTGATGATTTTTGTGCTTCGGATTAGGCTCTGGAGGTATTGGCATGAATGGATTGGCCCTATGTGTGGATAGGAGGATAGGGTCTACCCTCAACACTGATATCGATATAGGGTCTTTGGGCGGAAGGTTCTCTTTGTATGCCCAAAGTGGCGAATGCAACACTTGGTACCACTGCACTAGGTTTAGGTGCCACTCATGCCCTGGCCCTATGTTTAGTTGTTCAAATATGTCATCAATATCTAGGGGGTATTTTTGCTGCATCTACCACATGTGATTGAGATATGCCATCTCAATTTCATCTTCATAATCACTATTGGAGATCCAAAGGCCTTCATTGGTTCCAACAACTATTTGTTATATTAGAGGCTCCTATTTCTCGAGCAAATTGATCTGGCCCATTGGGGTTGTTTCGCTCTCTATAGGGGGACCTAATTTTCTTGAGGTGGCACTTGCTCGATTAGAGCATCTAAAGGAAACATTGACAAGAGGCTTTCTTGATAATCATCCATGGGGGTAACTTGTGAGTGATTGCTATCCGATTCGAAGGGGTCCCATGGTGCTACCTCATATTCTAACTCGTATTTTGAATATCCTTTTTCACCTTGTCTATATCCCCCTTGTAGGTGAGCTCTTGAGCTTTCTCCTTTCTCAATCAAAGGGAAGGGGTTGCGAAGGTCAACAAGGTTGGTTGCCGACAATGGGAGATAATCCCCCAATGTATATGTTGTGTTAGGATTGGCATATGGATCAAATGCCAACCCATCCTTGTTTCCTATCCCTAGGTCTTGCATGTTCTCTACCAAGATGTCCAGGGGCAGGGGGTGGTTGAACCCTACTCCTAACTTTTCGTATGGCATATGATATCTCGGTTGGTAAAGAATGCGCACTCCTTACTCATATCTGCCCCACCCATATCCATGCCAATTGCATTGGCCAAGATATCTCAAAGTGAAATATGGGTTGGAAAAATAGTTGACGTATTCAGAAAAAGGCTCTTCATCTTCTTCTTCTTGCATGTAATGTTCAATGCCATTATCAAGGCCCCCATACACAAAGTTTGTTTGATTCGACGGGTAGCCTAGAGGAACAATAGTATCGATGGGGAGGCGAGGTATCACCATGTCCTACATGGACTCCAGTGTGGGTGTTATTCCACACCAGATACTCTCCTATTTTTGTATTGGCCATTTCAACGGTGATTGTTGGCGATTGAGGGGGAGGGAATGAAAGTTCTTCTTGAGTCCACTCCATGTCGGGTGAACTAGGAGCCTTGACTTCCATTCTGCTAGGCATCTCCATAGTAGAGATGGTTGAGACTGATGGCGGTGCCTCTTTCAGGGGTTTATTTTCTTTGTCCTTCGGTGTGGCCACTATAGGTGGCGTCGTTGGTGAAGGACCAGAGGATGAAGATGGACCTGGCTGGAGATTTGATGGACTTGTCAATGGGGATGCCTGTGGAATCAGACCCTATTTAGATGGATTCAACTAAAAATCCAAATGCATTGATGGAAGGTTCGATTGCGGAATTAATTGCATCATATTGCAATACTTGAAGGGCTCCAAGTCTACTGAGACTACCTGCACCTGCCCTTCAAATGTATACTTTAAGCACTGATGAGCTATCAAAGGGACACACTTCATGTCCTTGATCCATGGCCGACCCAGTAAGATGTTATAGGCCATCCCACCCTCCAAGATGTGGCACAATGTAGGTATAGTCTTTTTTCCCACTTGGATGGGTTGGACAATTATGCCAACTTTCGAGCTTATTGCATCATTGAATTCTTGTAGTGTATATGTGGAGGCCACTATGTGAGATGTGGGCAAATTTAGGTGCTTCAAGGCCATTGTTGTAATGATATTACTGGATGAGCCAGTGTCCACAAATAACCTCTTGTATAGAATCTTGTTGACCCGTGCAATGACATGCAGGGGTGGATCCGCCATGTCACCAGCCACTGATTTCAATTCATCCTCTCGAAAGGTGATGACTGGATCAGTGAATCATTTGAAATGTCCCATGAAGTTGTTGAAGGAGTTTGCTTCATGGAGCTACAACTCGATGGATTTTAGTATCTCCATTAGATCCTCCTATTGGAGCGATGATTATTGTATGAGCTCATAGATGGAGAGCCTAGCCGATGTGGTCCTCAAAATCTGGGCGAGTTTGGTTTGAATCATGGCCACTGGTCTAGGTAGAGCAGGTTGCGTAAGGTGCTGTTGTGGTTGTGATGTTTTTGGCATCTCTCCTATAGCTGCTGCGGGGGATGCTATGCTCTGGTACCTCTTGTTTCAAGTCACTATACTAATCATCCCTACATATCCCTACATGGGATAGTTTTGTGTTACCTCATTTACTTGTAGGGTCTTTTACTATGCATCATGAGTAGGTAAGGGGTCCTTAAAGACCTCCATTTGTTGGTTTCTTGGTACCATGGGATTATCCATCACTAATGTCTTATTATCTATTAGGTCTTACACCAAGTCTTTGAACTTCCAACATGCATTAAGGTCATGTCCCTTCCATTTGTGGAACCTACAATACAAGTCTTCCCTATAGCCCTTAGGTTTTGGTGCATTGGGGTCTATGGGTTGACTCTCGGGAAGGTTGATCAAGTTTACTACTGACAAGCGGTCAAACAGGGAGTCACTAGACTCTGTGTAAGGTGGGAATTATCACCTAGGGTGATGCTGCTAATTTTGTTCTTGCATCTGATTTTATCTATCATAACTATTAAGAGGCACCACTTGATAGTTAGCCTTTTGCAGCTATGTTTCTTGTGCAGGCTTAGGGATGTTTATAGCAACCTGATTGACTGTAGTGGGTTTCTATTGCGTGGTCCATATTTTGGTGTTCTTAGAAAATTCTTTCTTTTTTGGCTTGGATATATCGCCATCCTGAATCTTGATATCCTCAATGATTCTAGCTTACGCCAGAGCTTCCTCTAAAGTGGCATATTACAATAGCTGCAATAGCATGAAGATCGATCTCAAATAGCTCTTTGAGAACATTTGGGTGAGGTCGGACATAGGAGGGAGGTAGGGTATCTTTGAAAACAAAGTCCTCCACTAGTTCCCATAGGCCTCCATGGTTTCTTCCTCATACTTCTTGAGGTTAGCTAGGTCGCTTAGTGATGCCTTCTTGGTGTTGAAGGTGAAGCATTTGAGGAATGTATCCACTAGCTGATCTAAATTATTGATGTTGTGCTTTGGAAATTGAGTGAACCAATCTAAGGCAGGGCCCACAAACATGGTTATAAATGTTCTTAGCAGCAAAGCATCATTGTCTTGAATTCCAAAGCATTTGCCCAAGAATCTAGTCATGTGTTCTTGGGCATCCTCCTCACCTCTAAAGATTGCCAACTGGGGCAGCTTAAAGTGTTCAGGGTAAGGGGGTGTTGGCAATGATAGATGCACTGGGTGACTGTGGATTTGGCATAAAGTGGGCTTTTGGGGCCCAAAAGTCTTGGTCTCCATAGACTCTAAGTGCTCTGGCAATGCTTTACATGCATCGAAAGATTTGATCTCTTCCTCCTTGGTTAGTTCCTGCTGTGGGTTGTGGGAAACTTGAGGCATATGGAGGGGTGTCCGGATAGCACCCCATATGCCTTGGTAGGGTGCTTTGGCCTACTCTTCTTCTTTCTCATACTCCTCATAGGATTCCTAAGGAGTTTCTAGGTGAGACCTATAAACATGGGTGGGTCACCGTGAAGGGTGCCCATCATTGTTCCTGGGAGTGGCTTCCCGCTCAGGTCTAGGAGGTCTCAAAGGCAACACTTGGTAAGGTCATGGGGACCTATCTCGCACCAAGGGGTTGTGCCTCTCATACGGTTCTACTCTTTGGGTGCGATGGGTTGGAACCCTCTTAGGCATAGTGTTATGGAGCAGCTCATATGTTTGATGTCGAATGCGCTCTTTGCTAAGGCGATACAGGTGCTCCAACTATTGTTGGTCTTGCTCAAGCTGCATAATTTGCGCTTGGAGGGTGACATGTTTGGAAAATACCAACTCAATTTGTTTCACTATCTTAGGTCTAGGGGGCCTAGATGCCTCTCCTACGTGTTTATCTTAGTCATGATGATCTGAGATCTCTATGGATCGCTTTCCTCTATCGAGGTTGGTGACATTTACCCGAGGTTCTGGCCTCAATAGGTGATTCTAGTAGATGCAAGGTGTAGAGGCACATTGCTACCATGCTGTGTATTGCTATTGAGGAATGTGATAGTCTTCCTTGTGCTCCCTTCCATATATGTGAAAGGGGCAGGAAAAATTGGCTCACCTTATCTAAAGAGCCTTGTGATCTAGATTTGACTTGTTATTCCTAACAATGATGAGGGGTAGAGGAGGGATGACATAATCATGTGGCATCTCCTCATGGAACCTATGTTATTCTAGCACTTCATTGCATGGTGGCCACTCATATCGAGAATCTAAGGGACCCTTCCCATTTATATTGAGTGCCACATGTAGGGACTCCTCCTGAAAGGGTCTATGTTAGAAGGGAATGCCCCTCGAAGGGGTGCCTCTATAGTCCCATTCTGAAATGACACAATGTGGTCTATCTTGTGGGTCAGGCCACCAAGGTGGTATGACCAAGTCCTTGGGGCTATAACGGAGGTGACTTGTGCATCCTTGTACACTCTCTATAGCTCATGCCCGTGATTGGGCTTGGCTACGAGTGTACACCATGGTGGTGTATCTCTACAATCTATGTAGGGTTTTATCTTTTATTTTTATTTTTATGCTACATTATCTTGTTTAAAGATTAAAGGTGTGCCCTAAACCTAGTTTAGTGTGTTTTGATTTTTGTTTTGATAGTTTTGTAAAGAATATTTTGTAGCAAATGCAATATGATGGATCTTATGACTCCCAAAAATGGTCACCCTTTTGATATATCATTGTTAGGCCATTATACCAAACCTCTCTATATACCCGCCCTTATGTGAGGGAAACTATTGGTACGTGAGAGCATAATGGTATGTGGAACATAGGCGGTATGGAAGGGGGATCACCTTATTTTTGAAACCTACCATAGAAGACTTATCCTCATGTGCTGGGAATCACCCCAGCTACACTTGGTCAGCTTTCATCAGGATTTACATCTAGCAACAGTAGAGATTGAGGTTGTGGATGCAAAAATTCAAGCCAAGGTGGTGATGAAATCCACCATTGGTCTTGATCAAGGGCTGGGGTTTTACGACCAGCTCCTTGGTCTTTAAATTTCCATGTGATGTGTGGGAATATTTTTATTTTGCATAAAAGAAAGCAAACATGTAGTAAAAACTTTCCCTAAGCAAGCAAATAACCAGAAAATAGAAAATGACAGAAGGTGTTTAGGACCTCTACCTCTTCTCTGCCCAAACATGATGCCTCTGAGTTTCTATTCTGAAACTACACAGAGAGCTATTCATCCTTGGGTGGGATGAATAATAGAGTTGTATTCATCACAAGGTGGGATGAATGCCCATTCGCCCCAGGGTGGCACGAATTTCAGCTTTGTACTCATCACAAACTAGAACGAACAACAATGATCATGAGAATACAGAAACAAATAGGAAATGCCAAGATGCGATGTAAACAGAAATAAACTTAATGCTAAATCCTATGAACTGAAATGCAGGAAAGGAGAGAAACATAAACACATTGAAACAAGGTATGAAAGTGAATATGGAGAACAACCCTTTTTATTAATATGCTTTAGAACCCAGTTACAATCCGTATCCTCCATTTTTAGGGGATAGGAGCATTAAATATGTTCTTGTCACATCAACATATTGTATTTTTTCTTCTGCATGCCCACATCTAGAATGGGCAGACAAAATGTCGCCACTGCTTGCATTGATGAGTCTTGACTACTTTATACTCCTCTAATGTCAAGATCCTACGTTCAAGGAAACAAAAAACAATCAGTAGCACCTGTAGATAAAATGAAACATGCAATCCCCAAGCCTACGATTAGTGCATGCAAAAAATAAATAAAATGATAACTAAATAGCATCAGAATGATCTAAAAATTTAACATAAGCATGAGGAAATTACCAGGAGGGCACTGCAAATGGAACAGTTGGAAAATTCACCATGTATTTCTAATCGCTTTGGGTTGGGACGATTAGACCTACAACAAAATGTTAGAAAGCACTGTCCAAAATGTCACATCCAGGAGGCTCCAAATCACCTTCAAAGTTGGGGTTTAGGTAAAATGGGGTATTTTGGAAAGACCCAGAAGGTCATATTTTTTCAATTCGGCCTCTATCACTATGAATTTGATGATGCTACCTACATGTTAGCAAAAGTGAAAAATGACAAAAACATGTTCAAAATAGCTCAAAATAATGTGAAATTTGAATGAAAACCTATCTAAGAAACATAGAATCAGATGCAAAAATAATAGAAAGGAAATCTACTACAGATTTCTAATCACTCTAGGGTGGGGCGATTAGGACTACAGTAGTGCAGGGGGCACCCAGGGGCAGGACGCATGCTATTTGGGGCCCTATTTAGAAACCAATACACTTGGGATGGGTCCAAAACCTCTTTTAGGGTGTTTTTGGCAAATTTGGTAGTATTTTATGGCCAAATGTTGGGTTTTGGTTCCAAATTTGTGCTTCCAATAATCACCCAATGACCTCCCTTCCAAAAGAGATCAAGGATGTGAAAGGCACAAATCAAAATGTGTAAGGATGTAAAATGGTAGCACTTCGTTGCTCAAAATTCTCCTTCTCTATCTATTTTTGAGATGATAATACTCACCATTTTATAGACTTGACGACATCTTTGGATGAGCATGCAGATGCACCACTTGGCAATCATGCCTTCCCAGGGGGAAGAAGATTTCTCTCTGATTAGGGGCTCCACAATTACCCCTTTAACTACCTCTAGTGCTCAAAAACACTCACTCACACTCCCATGCAATGAAGGAAGAGTTAAGTGGCAGATCTGAGATGCCATTTGTCAAGATTTGAATTTTTTCCCATCAAACCTGCTATTCGCCCCACCCTAGAGTGAATACTGCTAATTATCCATGTGTGGAATGAATACCAGTTTGTAATAATCCCTAGGTGGAACGAGTAGAGAGCAGAGTGCCTAAAAGGTGCCAAATTGACCTTTGACCTTCCAAAACAACTGTGTGAGTGGTTAGGACCACTATTTAACCTTTGGGGGCTGCCCTGGGGGCTGTGTGTGTTAATGCGATCAGTTTTTGCAGTCACATAATAAGATTGGTGCTGTTTTGGTGTCTACAGTAACATTAATTGTATTTAGAATTTATAAAGTTATCTTCTCGTTAATAAAAGAGTTTTTATTCTTGGTATTATTTATGCATTTGCAACATCATTATACAATATTATCTTGTGTGAGTCTATTTCAGTGCATTTTTTGGATGAAAATACCATTATATTAATAAAATAATGTATAATAATACAAAAAAGGGTGGGTAATATTAATACACCCAGTAAACCAATACACTAACCATTGTGGTTAGGAGTACATAAGAGTGTCAGAAACAGTCCATAAAAAACCAGATAACAACCACGAAAGCAATGTCAAATATGTATTTAGAAATAAAGGAATCGAGAAATCACTTCCAGGTGGAAGACTTGATGTTTTCCTCCATATGGTCATAAGTTCATCCAATGGTTGAAGAAGCTAGATCCCCCTAGCCATCAGTAGTAGCACCACTAATAGTACGTGTCTCTACATTTGGTACAATTTCACCCTAACCAAGGGCATCATCTTGCTCAAGAGGTCAAACATCCCAACCAAATGCCAGGTGATATTGGCCTCCAACTCCAGATTCTCCACATTTATGTTTTAGGGGAGTTGGAACTAGTGTCGATGATGGGTCCCCAATGAGTCAACAATCATGACCTAGAACCTCCCCTAGAAGGGGAAGGAAGAGGCACACAACTCATAGCGTAGGGCTCATTCCCCCAATGATACATGAGGTTATGTAAGTACTACAACTCCACATGTACTTTTCAACCTATACTTGAATCTATAACCAAAAATCAAAGAATATATCATATTTATCTGCAATAGAGAAGACACAACCAACATATTATTGAGAAAAACAATTCTATTTTGAGACTTCCATAGATAAAATGGGATACCAATTCAAAAAATATTCCAAAAGAAACCCAATTTGAATAAAAAAGTAATAGGGTCACCCAAAATAGCATTCACTCAGGTAAAATCCTCTTGCATAAAAGGTCTAAAAATTTTAAGAAGACATTGCTAGGCTGACTGAGCCCGATCACAAAGCCAAAAAATATGTAGTAAATATTTTTCCTATCCATAAACCATGAAAATGGGATAATGAAAATCCAAATGCTTGAACCTATTACCAATAGGAAACCCCTGCTGTAAGATACTACAAGTAAAAAACTCTATTTAGGTTCAGTATGAGTAGCCCAAGCAATCCAAAACCTCTTATTCCATTGGGAGGGAAGAGAGACTAAGTCCCATATTAGAGTGAGCTTATCAACCATTGGAACTTGTAGGGTGAGCCATTTGTAACCAAGATGAGCTTTATATTGCAAAATAGGAAGCTCCCTAGGCCAACACCAATCTGACCACCAATGTTTTTAAAAATACTTATGCAGTTTGCTCCAAATGGGGAATGGAATACTATCAATAACTACCTAAGTGTCTCTATCACCAAGATTTAAATTATGAATTTGATGAAAACTTTCCCAAGGTATCCAAATCCTGATATGTTAGGAGAATAAATAAAAAATGGAAGCAATACCATGCTTATAGAACCTTTGTTCTTTGACCCACTACACTAGAGCCAAGGGAGAGCCTTGAAAAATGATAAATGGAGACCATCAAATATTAATGGAAGGAAAAGAGGTATCTGCTTTGCAGAAACTCAGTTTCCAACTAAACCAGGTTTAAAAGGCCTCCCAATATTTCCAAATACTTTGAATGACAAAAGAACCTTTAACTTTAATAGGGATAGGGGCAGTAAGAATGGATTGCAATCCCACCCCTTTTGAAATTTTCTTCCCCTAAAGCAAACCAAAATAAATGTAATTCCTGACTAGCACTTTTCAAGATGTATTCCCAATTAAATATCAGGTGATCCATTTAGTACAAAGGGTAAAACCTTGATGATGACAATGAAACAAACCCATGCCTCCACAGTCCTTGGGCAAAAAATAAAATTTCTAGGCTACCCAATGGAAACCTTGTTTGATAGATTTTTTGGCCCACAAGAAATATCTTAGAAGCTTATCCAAATTTTTATAAAAATATTTGGATGGAACCAACAAGATGAATAATAGACATGGGTAGTGGTTAAAACCTTAGAACAAATCTAAAATTTTTCTGCTAGAGAAATTTTCTTACTAGTCTAGTAAGAAAGCTTCTTGTCCACTTTATCAATAACATACTACCATAGTTGAGTAGAGGAAACATGAAATGCAAAACAAATTCCAAGAAATTTAAACACCTCATCTGACTGAATCAAAGTCCATTGGAAATTATGTAGCCAATACGGTAGATGGGATTGAGATTACAAAAAATAGGACGTTTTTTTCTATTGTATAGAAGAACCAAAGGCTAAACAGAACATCTCTAAGCAACTTATAGCCGAGGAAAGGGATTTATCATCTTCTCAAAACATTAATAAAGAATCATCAGTAAAATGACCATTGACCAAATGATGGTTAGAATTGGGGAGAGCAATACCCCTGAATAATCCCTGATCCACCTTATCGATGAACAAATAGAAAAAAACCTCTACAAAAAGAATGAAAAAATATGGAGAAAGAGAACACCCTTGTATTACAGAGCAACTAAGAGAAGTTGATTGAGATTGACTATTATTCAAAGTAATAATAGCCGAAGCATCTTGAAATAACATAATAATAGTGCTCACAAACGCTGGCCCAAAACCTAGAGTTTGAAGCATGGCAATGATGAAGTACCACTCCATATTATCATAGGCTTTATCAAAGACAATATTAATGAATAAAAAAGTGTATTTAGAATTTATTGCTCACTCCATACCTTCTCAAACAACAAGAACATTATCAAGAATGTATCTTCCCTGAATAAAACTAGTTTGTTCAGGTCTGACAATCAAAGGTATGAGAGATTTAAAATTAAGCGCAAGGGATTTGGAAATAATATTATAGCTCACATTAAGCAGGGTGATTGACCTCAAATTAGTGATGAGATCAGGTTCTCCAGAATTAGGAATAAATTTAACATTACCTTTGTTAATAATAGAACCTAGTGAACCATGTTGTAGAGCTTCAAGATACACTTTGAGGAGATCATAACCAAGCATATCCCATAATTTTTTGTAGAATTCAAATGGTAAGCCATCAAGACCAGGTGCCTTATCATTGGCTATGAGTGATAAGGCATTATTCAGATCTTATAGAGAAATAGGAGTGTCATAGAATAGCATTTGCTCAAGAGAAAGTATGTTGAGGACAACAAAGGTACAATTAGTAAGAGCTTACATTCCAGAATCATCAAGGAGTTGAAAAGAAAACATACCTTGATAATGTGAAGCAAATGATTTGATAATGTTTGTAAGGTCTGTGAATATCTGCCCATCAACTTAAATGGATTGAAACTGGGAATACTAGGTAGGAGGTCTGAGGCATTGAAAAAATATTTGGTCACTCTGTCCTCCACTTTGAGCCAATATATTCAAGCATGTAACTGAGCACCCTTGACTTCATATAAATCAACCTTTTTAGCTCATGTCAAATGGAAGAAACTTGGTATTGAGCAAGAGAGCTAAAAGGAAAGGCTTCAAGCCTGAGACAGACTTTGGATAGCTCACCTGCAAGGTAGACTTAACATGTTTCCAATATTTTACAACTTCAACACCTAGAGTCTGCAACACCTTAGTGGTTCATTAAATGGCAACATTCCACCACTCAATTCTTCCAAAAAGACCATCAGGTCTAGGAATTAAATTCTAAATATGAAATATATGAGATTTCATGCTAAAGTTATGCAAAAAAGAAACATTAAGGTAAAACTGCAAAAAATGGAATCTACGTTGAAATTTTAACATTGCCACTAAGAATAAAATAATTGAATTATCAGATAGTGTAATACTAAACAATGTCATCACATACGGTAAAGAAGGCAAAATATGGGAGAATTTAAAGTTGTCACACTCAAAAATCATGGCTATGTCCAATATTTCCAAAACTTTGGTAGAAGACGCCTGAAAATTGGACTAGGTGTGCCAAAAAGTCTGATGAAAGTCAGAAAGTGAGAAGCGAGAATTAAGGTTATAAAGGCAAAGTTTTTTTTTTCATTAAAAAACCAAGATTTACTTTCACCTAAGTACCATCGCATTAAATTATCCACCATATTAAAATCTCCACAGTGCACCTAAGTGGCAAATGACAAATTATTGGTAAGTCATCTCCACATATTTAGAGTATGACTAACTTATCAAGCTTATGAAAGCCATATCTAGAGTTTGAGTGAGTTATAAAGTCATACTATAATTAATAAAATAGTTTATATTCTTGTTATTATTTATGCATTTACAACATCATTATACAATATTATCTTGTGTGAGTCTATTGAAGTGTATTTTTTCCAAACAATATGGACAAAGCTTCCACAACATCACTTTAACTCATCACCCTAACTATAATTTGTAAGGCATGACTAGTCTATCCTATAGATTATCCACCATGCAAACCATCCTTAGACACATCCTATAAATCATTCTTTATAGGAATCTGTACTTTAAAAAATAATAATAATTAAAAATAATTCTCAAAGTCACGTCAAATTAAACTTGTAATATTATTATTATTATCATCGTGTTCATGGTAAAATAGAAAAATAGAAATGTTCATGTTCACACTTAAATTTTAGAAAGTTTTCTATAAGAAATCCCCAAAATATTGTGGAGGCCATGCTTTCTAAGATAACTAAGTAAAGCAAATTCTCCTCATACTTAGATTTAACAAAAACTTCAACATACATGTAAAAGCTAAGGCACCTTCTAGGGAATATCAACATAGCCATGAAAAATAATATAGCTATTAAGAAAATAATTTTAAAAAACAAAGATATATTTGAGTTAAGAAGAATTTTAATATTAAAAATATATAATAATGATATTGACAATATCTAAAAAGAAAATAATAAAGCACTCAAATACTTTAGTTACTTTATGATATTAAAGATACTTAATGATTTAATTTAATATCAATTTATTAATTCAATAATAATTATAATATTTTTTATTTATATTAATTTTTGAAGTAGAATATTAAAGATTATAAGTTAAATGTATTGAACTTTTTAAAACATTATATATATTTTTATTTGATGTAATAATATTAATTTAATTAATTAAATTTTTAAAATTTTAAAGAATATTTAAATCATGTAATAATAATAATATATTAAATCTCACATTGTTTGTTTATTATTTCAAAAATATTATATATATTTATTTATTTTTTTTTGATGAAAAATTAAATTATATTAATAATAAATTTTAACATGAAAAAAAGTGGCAGGTGGTAATGATCACACCCCTGGAAGAAACAAACTAACCCTAACCATGGGTTGGGAAACCACAAACCAGAGCTCACTACAAACTATGCCACATCAATCAAACAGGGAGTGAACTTGCATGCAATCAGAAAGTTTGTGGCTACTCGTCTACGTTGGAGTCACATGGAATGGCCAAGGTATGCGGTAATCCATCTGTGTGTCCCTGATCCTTATGAACATTTGAATCTCCTCATCCCTGTCCTTGAGGTCTATCAAGCTGGCGATTATGTGCACTTATATCCCCTGCATTCCAGGCATGATCCTATGTGCCACCATTAACTTCCACCAGCTCATCCCAGGAACCTCTAGGTGGAGAACGTGATGGTGATTGAATTGGATATGCATTCCATCCATCATTGTAGGTGAAATTGTCATATCCCCAACCTCCCTGTGCATGCACCAGACGTGGCAGTTGATGAGACCTCGATTGGGAACAGGATGTCTACTATGCGTTGTTTGGAAAAATCCTGCTAACTGAGCATGGTGCATTTTTCCAGTCATCCAAAAGTGCTTTCATGCACGCCTGCTCAATGTCAAGTTTAGCCTGCTGATTACAAATCTGGAACCATGTATCTTGAAACACCTCTATTTTTTTAGCTACAAAAAATTCATCAGAAGGATTTTGATGCTGAAAAACTATCTTGTTTCTAGATTTCCACATGTGAAAAAGAAGACTAATTCGAAAGATGTGCCACACTTTGGACAAGGGAAGAACAAATTTAATCTTATCCCCTAACAAAGATTGTTGCCAAGTAAGGGATTCATCCTGGAATTGGGAAAAAAAAGACTATCCCCATTCCCAGGCACTCCTTGCTCTTGTGCAGAACCAGAAAATATGAGGGGAAGATTCATCCTCATTACAGAACGCACATTTAGGGTTTGCAACTCCCAAGTGCCTGAGTCTGTCTCCTAAGGGTAAACTTTGAAAGAGAAGGCTCCAAGCAAAAAAAGATTGTTTTGGCTCAAGAAAGAAGACCAAACTATCTGAAATCGAGCCTTCCAACCAAAAACTACCACTGGATCTCCCCATTTATCATTAAGTCTAGGGACCATTGGCAACATTGGGGAGAGCCACTTGTAACCCAATTTAGCTGAGTAATTCAACAATGGTATATCAGGAAACCAGGACCAATCTTTCCACCATGGCCACTGAGAGTGCTGCCCACACTTGTGCCACATGGAAAAGGGGATAATGTCAATTACTAAGTCATAAGTGAGCTTGTCACCAGTGCTCAACTGAAATTGTTGCTTAAAAAGTGGCCAAGGGATCCAGTCCCTCGAGGTTTGAGAATAAAAATCAGAAACTATAGATATACCTTTTTTAAAAAACTTTTGGGCATGAATCCACGGGACCTGAGCAAGAGGAGTTCCCTGAATGTTAATCACCGAAGACCACCAAATGTTTAAAGAATTGATCGAAAGTACTTTATGGCCTCTATTCCCTTTCCACTTAAGCCAAGGAGTGAATTGCTGCCATGATTTAAAAATACTTTTAATCACAAAAGAACCAGAGATTTTCACAAAGACTGGCATTACAATTAGGGAAGGAAGGTCAATTCCTCTCCAGGCTTGTTTGTTCAAAGGCATCCCTGAAGAAATACAATGTCTGATGAGGATTTTCCAAGCCTCCGAGCCTTTAAGGGATCGTATGATCCATTTGGCATAGAGAGCCATGCCTGGTCTTTTACAATCAACCATGCCCATTCCTCTTGAAGCTTTAGGTAAATAACACATATCCCAAGCAACCCGGTGAAAACCTTTCTTCTTAGCTTAAGGTAGCATGCTTGTGAAGGGACCCAACAAGAAGAGTAATACACATGAGTAGAGGCAAGGACCTTAGAAAAAATTTGGAATTTTCTTGCCAGAGACATCTTTTTAGTAATCCAATACTCAAGATTTTTCTCAACTTTCTGCAGAACATAGTTCCATAACTAAACAGGGCAACCATAAAAGGCAAAAGGGATCCCTAGAAATTGGAACACTTCTCCTGGAAAAATCCAATGCCATTGAAACTGTTCTAGCCAAGGAGGGAGTGGGGTAGGGGACTACCGATAACAAGAAGTTTTTCTCCACTAAATACTAGAACCAGAGGCCTAACAAAAAACTTCCAAACATCTGAGTTCTTCCTTTACTGAGTGTTCCTCCTCTAAAAGAGTGAGAAAAGAGTCATCAGCAAAGTGACCATTAATGAGCTGACCTTGGTTATCAGGGAGATAAATACCCTTAATTTGGCCCAAAGAAGCATGCCTAGCAAGCAAATATCCAAAGGCTTCAACAGCAAGGATATACAGAGAAGGAGCCAAGGGACAACCTTGCCGAACAGATCTGAACAAACCGATTGGCCTAGTTTGATGATTATTCAAATATAAAACAACCGAAGCATCCTAAAAAAGAATATTGATAGATTGAACAAACACAAGCCCAAACCCTAAAGACTGTAACATGGAAATAATGAAGTTCCATTCAATTCTATCATAGGCCTTTTTAAAATCAATCTTCAAGAAGAGGGCTTGCTGACCAGACCGCCTAGCCCATTCCATACCTTCCCAAACTACAATGACATTATCCAAGATATATCTACCTTTAATAAATCCTATTTGCTCCAGCCTAAAAATAAGAGGCAATAGCGGCCAGAGTTTTAGAGCTAGGGCTTTGGCAATAATCTTATAGCTGACATTGAGCAGGGTAATTGGCCTCCAATTTGTTATACATTCAGGATCCCCTTGTTTTGGAATGAACTTGATATTACCTCGGTTCAAAATTGCTCCAAGAGAGCCACTGTGCATGGCTTCAAGGTAGACTTTGTGTAAATCAGAACCAACAAAGTCCCAACAGGCCTTGTAGAATTCACAAGGAAATCCATCCAAGCCTGGGGCCTTCTCATTGGCCATTTGAGTTAATGCTGAGGCAAGGTCATCAATAGATAAATACTTTTCACACTTCTCTCTTTGAGCTATAGAGTGTTTGTTAGGGACAACATCCATGCAAATCTTGAGAGCTTCATCCCTCTTTGGAGAAGAATACTGAGCAGCAAAAACTTGAGTGTAATGCTTAACAAAAATGTCAGCAATACTGGGTAGAGAGGTATGACAAATACCATTGTCCACAATAGCTTTGAATTTAGTGGCAGTGTGAGGAGGACGTAACTTTTGGAAGAATTCCTTAGAAACTCTGTCCCCAATTTTAAGCCAATGTAAGTGGGCCTTGATCTAAGCACCTTTAGCTTCATAGAGCTCTGCCATCGTGAGCTCATGACGAACCTGAGCAGCATGCCCTTGCAAAATAGGATAGAGAGGGTTGGCTTCAAGCCTACAAGAGGCTTTTGTCAGTTCAGTGCATAAAGCAAGCAAAGAATATTTTTTAAACTGAGCAACTTTCTTGCCCAAACTACGAAGAAGGGCTGTGGTTCGGGATATAGGATCATTCCACCACTCAATCCATCCTTCTTCACCAACAGGTCTGTCCCCCAAATTCCAGACTTTCTGAATATGACACATCATGGAAGAATGCTGAAGAAAGGATGTGTTAAGAAAAAACTGAGACTTAATACCCTGAACAGGTACCACAGAAGATAGAACAGTGAACATAATTGGGGAATGATCAGACCCAACAGTACCAGCAATAACCTCCACAACTGGAGCATCTCCATGCTTTCGATGAAAATGAAACTGGGTATGGTCTGACAACATAGCTCTATCTAAACGTTTGATAATCCTTGCCCGCCCAACTTGAAAGTTATTCCAGGTAAACCAAAGGTGCTCATCAAAAGAAGCAGGAGAAAGACAGGAATTAGGGTCAGACAAACATATATTTTTTTTCATAAAAAACCAGGATTCACGCTCACCAAGGGCCCACCTGTGGTTTAGACCCCCAATTTTATCAGAAGCACGCTCAACCATATTAAAATCTCCACAGACGATCCAAACTGCAGGAGGTAAAGAAAAGGCACACCATTTCCAAAGCAAACAACGCTCTAGAGCATTATTGGAGGCATATACATTTAAAATTCCAAAGGACATTCCGTCGACTTCAAGCAAAATTCAAACAACTTGGTTAGAAGGGTCAACCCCCAATCAACAAAATTCCCATGCCATCTATTGGCCAGGAGAATAACAGCACCACCACGACCGGGAGGATGCTTGGTGGACACATCCCAATCGACCTGAACACCCGGCAAAGCTGTTTCAACTCCAAAAGAATGAACTTCAAAATCTTTACGGTTACCCAAACAAAATTAAAGCTCAAAATCTCTGAAGTTACAGGAACAAAATTAAGGCTTAAAATCTTTAAATTTACCGAAACCAAACCAAACAAAGTTTAATTTCTAGATTTTAATAAACCAAATGAACAATTTTAATTAGTTTTGTTATAAGTTGGAGATGTTGACCAGAAACGGCTGAAAATTTCTGAACATTATGTACAAACTATTAATTAAATCTTAAGATTTTTGTCTGACCTTGCATTTAAAGCCATATTGGCAAGTGCCGAACTCTTCCCATGTCGGGCACATCTCTGTCCTGTAGAGGCCTTTGATGGAGGAGTCATCGGCCAAGGAACACGAAGGGCAGAACATTCAATCTTATCATTATTCATGGCAATTTTGACCATTACAAGAACAGCTTCTTCTAACTGAGGGGACTGTTATAAGAGAAGATACAAATTATTGCTCTAATAATTAAATTTGGTTTTATTCCTTGATTTCATATCTTCTTTATTGGCTTAGATTTAAACCAAAATTTGGACATTTTACATGCAATTTATTTTAAAATATTATTGTTTTTAGTAAAGCAAAGCAATTCGCTTATTGTTTTAAGATATACTCCAGAAGTATATTTTTCAATCATGCATGTTTTATTTATTTAAAAATATTTTAAAAGTAATTTATTTTCCTTCTTATTTTAAGATATATTCCAAAACAAATTTTTAAATTATGCATAATTTTGAATCATTCATAAAGAATTCTGCCATTATAAACGAAGATAAATATAAAACTGAATTCAAATTGTTGTTAATGGAAGGAAAATAATAGTATTGAAAAATAAATTATATTAGTTAAACTTTTTGCTTAGCTTTTTTAGTATCTATTAATATATTAAAATTTTATTAACAATATTAATATATCTAAAATTATATATATAAATAATATATATTAATTTTGAGTTTAAAATTGATTAAATTTTTTATAAAAAATATAAGTTAAGTTTGAGTTTAAAATTGATTAAAAATAAATTAGGATTTGAAATTTAATTTTTTTAATTTTATTTTTAAAAATTAATATATTCAAACTTTCAAAATTCATAATTTTTACATGGGTTTTGAGTTGTTTTTTTTTTATAATTTTTTTTCGTTTTCTCCATCTTGGAAGTTACAAAATTCATTTTAAACCTTTTATAGCCCCTATAACCATGATGCAAAATTCATTTTAAACCTTTTATAGCCCCTATAACCATGATGCAAAATTCATTTTAAACCTTTTATAGCCCTTATAACCACCCTGCAAAATTCATTTTAAACCTTTTATAGCCCCTATAACCACCATGTAAAATACATTTTAAACCTTTTATAGCCCCAATAACCACCATGCAAAATTCATTTTAAACCTTTTACGTTGCCTAAAACACCAAAAAAAGTCCCAAGTGTTCATTCATTTTAAACCTTTTACGACCTCTATAACCACCATGAAAAATTCATTTTAAATCTTTTATATTGCTTAAAGCACAAAAAAAAAAAAAAAGGGACAAATGTTCAATCCGGTGAAGCCGAATATTTGAACCTTGGACCTCCACCCCCGTTACGGGATTTGGTCGAACCAATTGGTATACAACTTGATCCTAACTTTTTTTCTCAAAATTTTAAAATTTAATTTTTATTTTTATTTTTTACTATTATATATCTAAATTTTTAGAGGTCATAACTTTTGCATGCAAAATTGTTTTAAATATTTTCATTTTTTTACACTGTAAAATTGTTTAGTTCTATGGGTTGATGGTTTTAATTTAAAAAGTAGTTATTATTTGTACAAAACAAACATATTATGGTAGTTGGTTAACTTTTGGCTACAATATAAGTAGGTTTTGGATGGACAATGCAAGGTACACCTTGTTCCTATGGGTTCCTTTATAACCTATGGGGTTGATTGTTCCATGATCTACCTATTGCTTAATGACTCAAATACTTCCTTTTGAGGTTCAGGGATAAATTATAGCCACTTATAATGTATATTGAGGATATTCTCATAGAAATATTGACATATTATATCCTTAGGGTAGAGTTATAGCTTCATGTTCTTGAAGAGGTTAATTCAATTTATGTACCTTTGGCAAGAGAAGATAGTAGGATTTATCGACCCATTCAAGAATTCAGTTTAGGGGGTGATGTACCATCTCTAGTGTTTTCTCTTCTTGGATTTTTACTTCAAATTATGGAGGTGTAATATTTATAATCTAATCTTATTAGGAAATGATTGATAATGATGATCGTTCTTGGTGCAACCTACAAGTAAGCATTCTATAAGCCTTTGAATAGTTTCTATATAGTGCCATATATACCTTCTCTGTAATGATATGATATTTATTCTATAATTGATGCAAGAGCATCTAGGTGCTTACAAAAGGGAAACTATCACTACCACCCGCATGCATAACGTAAATTATTATTGCCCTAAAGAAACACACACTTATACTAAGAGGAGGTTGAACAGTATAATATAAAACTTTTTCTTTCCAAAAAAATAAATGCAATAATAAATCAATGCCCAAAACACCACACACACAAGAGACAAATATTTTACTTGGAAAGAGCTTTTTGGAAGAAAACCGTAGGCACCAACCCATAGGAGACACCAATCCCATTATACAAATACGTAGGCACCAACCTATGGGAGACACCAATATCCTTATACACAATCAAGACACCAACCTATGGGAGATACCAATATTCTTATACAACAACGCAAGCTCCAACCTACGGGAAACACCAATTTCCTTGAGACACCAACCTTAGATCTGGAGGCACCAATCTATGAATACAAAATTGATCAACGAGCTTACATAGGTCTACTCTAAAATTTGATCATTAATGGCATCTAGTACTATTCACAAATTTGGTCTTTAATGGCATATAGGATTGCACATAATTCTATTACAATATTTTATCTTATCTGCACTCTAATATCTACTTATCAAGATAGTATAATCTCTATTGTACCTTGATTTTACTTTGTTAGTAAAATAAAAGGCTTCCTCCACACCATGAGCATTGATGTCAATGTAAAGAACTCAAGCATGATACTTAAGCAACTCCAAAATTTGTTTATCTTCATGAACATATAAAGAATGATATGTACTAATGTAGTAAGCTTCAAATGGCCATGATGTTCTTCACAATCATTAAGTTTATCGCTTCCACATATCTCACATTTATTACATTTTAAAGGTAGCTCAAATATAGCTTAAATAACTTAATTGTGTGTTGAATTGGAGATGCTAATACCTTACTCATCTTATACTATCATGTGCACCTTCTCTTCTTCTTGAAATGGCTGAATTATCCTTGTTAATTGCATATGTTGTGGAGTTTCCACAACTACCCCAAACTTCTTGGGGACCCACTTGTCATGTTTTGGTATTAAAGGCTTTTGATTTTCTTTGGGCATATAAGAATAGTGATATTCTTTATATTGTCTAAAGTGATGGAATGTGTTCAAAAAAACAAGGCCTAACCAAAAAATTACCTAAAACAATAAGAGAATGCAAAAGGGACAAAGAGATTGAGATAGAAAGTAATATGCTATTATCTACATAATATAATTGCATTAATTATATTATGTACATAATAGTAATATTATTAATATTATATTATAATGTTCTAAAATATTATTATTATAATATACTTTACAAAGGATATGATAATAATATTTAAGGTAATGTTTAATCATATAGCGTGT
This sequence comes from Wollemia nobilis, assembly GCA_028583015.1. Taxonomy (NCBI): domain Eukaryota; kingdom Viridiplantae; phylum Streptophyta; class Pinopsida; order Araucariales; family Araucariaceae; genus Wollemia; species Wollemia nobilis. The sequence goes on from JAQPPZ010000290.1 coordinate 42,091, forward strand.
GATTGCAGGAGAAGGTGAAGGGTGGCTATTCCAAAAAAGTTCGATGCCATGGCGACATGAGACATCATGGAGTAATGCCAGCAAGGAAGAAATACAAAGATAGTGTTAGGGTTTCAAGAGGACAACACATAAAGCGACATATTTGATAGTGAAACAGAGGCATGTCATCGAACAAGGATAGAGAAGCATTATTAGAGCAACCTATAACCCTAATTGATGGAGTTAAAGGTCTGCCTTGAGTGTATGGAGATTTTTTTTGTTGTGCAACGTGAGTGCAAGCTCGACAACACATGGTGATGTGAGGTTGGTAGTGCCATGGCTGTATAGATTGATGGCAGCACCATGGCTATGTAGATCGATGGCAGAACCATGGCTGCATGGATTTAACAACACCATGGTTGCATTGTTCACAACACCATGGCAATGCATTGGATAGTGCCATGGATGCATCGATCACATCACCATGGCTGCATCGATCGTAGCATGATGGCGATGTATTGGACATCACCATGGTTGCATCAATAACATGATAGCATTATTTGGTTACGAGGAAACCAAAGTGCCCAAGTTGGGGAATGTCATCCCAATCCTTGGGCATGTGGGTATGGCTTCGAAGGGATACCATCGGGTCTTGGTTTTGATGAGCAACAACATAAATTTTACTTGGCCTACCTTATTTTAATTTATGTGAATGTGGTTTGATTACATTCAATGTTTGAAAGGAAGTTTAAAATCATAGGGGTTATAAGGTAGAGTTAAATATTTTTGTTTATCATTCATTTTGATGGATGCAAAGGGGTGTTCTTAGGTAGAATGCTTATGTGATAAGAGAAATGGGAGACATAAGGAGTCATGCAAGGCTATATTTTTTGTTGGTTTTACTATTGTTTAAAAAAAAAATGTTTAGAAGTGTTATTTTTATTGTATTGAATCATAGAAAATGATGATGGATTATCTTATTATATCCATTCATTATTTTGATTGTGAAAGAAGCTTAAGTGAAAGGACTTCCAAGAATTATTTATACCTTGTTATCCTACCTTTTTGGAAGGGGGGCTAGAAATGATGTAACATTCCAAAAAGCAATAAGAAAGAGCATTTTCAAATTTTGAAAGAGTAGAAAACTTTTGTGAGAAAAATCAAAATGACATTTTTTTATCATAAAAATAACATTTTTAGTGTATTATCATTTCTGCATTTTAGTGACTTCTAGCCATTGTCTTATGCCATGAAATGGGTTGCAATAGGTGAAGGTCAAGATGATGCAGTTTCTCTATGTTTACTTCGAGTCTCACACTTGATTTAATGGTATTGCGCTTATGTTACATGTCCATTAATTTAGGTTGTCTTATGATTACCTCATAACTTGAGATTTTGTAGGGAGGAGCTTGCTAAAATGATTCATTTCAGTCCTTTTCCAGAATTTCTGTTAATTTCATTTTAGTTTCATTTTTATTCTGGTCCATTTCAATAATTGTTAAGCTTTCAAGTTGTTTTCATTTTGGTCATTTTCCAAAACTTTTGCACCTCCAAACTTCATTAATCTAAATTTTCATATATGTTTTAGGAGGGATACAAACCTACAATTTCATATTACGTTAAGATAAGAAGTGAAAGCTAACTTTGTTAACATTGCTAACATGCTAACTTCTACTAATCAATATTAGGATAGTGGCATCAACATAAGGAAGATAAAATGAACCCACTATCTAAAATTTGCTTCATCTTAAAGGTAAGGGCATTAAAATAAGGTGGAAAATTACACATTTTATCATTTGAAGCCTTTTAAGTGAAAATAAAATACTTTACTAACAGAGATTCAGGGTAGCACCAATTTAAAAAACCCTAAAAAGAACTACTTTTATTTTACATTTGATTTTAGTTAGATATTTCAATCACTAAGCATTGTTTAGAACCAACAAAGACCCCTTGTTTATGGTCACATGCATCATTGAATTATTTTTGGCATTATTGTAATATTTTAAATATTTTACCAGAACCTTGGAGAAGTTGAATGTTTGTCATTTGGTTTCTTTTGAAGAGAGAGTTTTATGTTCAATACTTTGCATATGGTGGTATTTTGCAATTGGGCAAAATATACACTCAATATTTTTAGCACTAGAAGGAGGGCCTTATTTTATGCTTTGTGATTTAGTCCTTGCTAATTCTAACATGGTCAGTTTTGATTCAACAATATTATGTTTGTAGGTGCAACATGTTACTCTTGACTAGTTTTTAAGAAGCCTTAATAGAATAGATTTAAGTTTCCCAAGCTAGACCCACCTAGACGCATTGTTACTGGGTCCAAAACCACTGAGGAAACCTTTTTTCAAAGTCTTTCTCCCAAACCTAGGAAACCAAGATACAAAATATAGGGGATCGAAATCCCATCTCATCCTTCTGATATATTACGTTTATAAAGGCCTTGCCAAGATTTGGAAAGGCTAGCTCTTAGACCTTTGAATTTGAATACCTTTAGTGGGTGTGCACCCATTAGTTCTACTGCAAGAGCTACATCAAGTGTACCCATCTCTGTCATCTTGAGTGTATCAAATTATTTAGTAGGGTCATTACCTTTGGTTAATATGGCCCAACAACAATAGCAGCAACAACTAGTTCCCTAGTTTTGTACCCAAAGTTCTCTATTGAGTATGCCTAGGGATGTCCATGACATACCTAGGCACCTTGAGAGGTCTATCCCAAATTTTTTCCATGATGGTCCCGTTTTAGCTGAAGAGCATGTTCAAATTTACAAGGATCACATGATTATGTAGGGAGTCAGTCATGAATATGTCGCTTGTCGACTCTTCCCTAATAGCTTTGATCAAATGGCTCATGAATGGTACAAGAATATTCCTGCAAGGTCCATTACATCTTGGGCCCAGTTGGAAGCTACCTTTGTTAATCAATTTTGGTCATTGCTAGATCCTACCATCATGTATAACCAATTCGTGTCATGCAAGAGGTATCCTAATGAACCTATCAAAACATTTAATGTTAGATTCCAAAAGCTTTACACAAATGTGACTCATAATTTTGCAATAGACGCTATTGTGGTGTTGCAATTATACCTTGTAACCTTAGACCCGATGACAACCATGTTTACCAGGAGAAATCCTCAAGTTACAATGTTGTCCTTAGCCTATGTTGAAGCCATGACTATTGAGAAGCAAATGACACCACAAGGTGGCACCATGCCTCAATTTACCATGTTAGGGCAATATGGACCTTGCAACAAATTTTCCATGATTAATCAAGATATGACACCTCATATTCCCATGATGAATGCTTTCCCATATCATCAGTCATACCCATTCACTCTCATGCTTCCATATTTTTTGACATACACTAGTGCTACCATTTCACCCACTTCGTAAACAATGGCTGCTAATTAGATAACATTGCCAGGATTTGAGGCAAGTAGTACTCAAACCTCAAATGCATATCCCATGGTTGTGCCTCTTAATGCCAAGGGTCCATGGTGGACCCAAAACACCCAAAGTCAAACCTTAGTGCCTAATCTAGATGTTGCTAATGTCAAAAATGTTAGTGGATATGGGGCTATCATGTCCCAGCAATAAGGATCCAATTTTGAACTAGAAGACCTCAAGAGAATTATCATCAAGTAGGGTAATGACATCATTTGATTCCAGAAGCAAGTTGCCCAAAATATCATGCCCAATTGAAACCATGGCCATAGGAGAACAAGACCGTACAATACGCAACCTAACAATGGGTGCGTACCCAATTTGGTAGCCAATTAGGCCAATGCATTAGGGGATTGTGATGAGTTAGAGTCATCTGATGAGGAAATGCATCACTGTTGCCATAGAAAGTTAGACGCTTTGGTGTCTGATGTCATCCATTATTTAGAAAATTATGAGATGGAGGAATAGATGAATGTGTTAAGAGAGGAATAGGATGAGGCTTTGGAAGCCTAGGACACTAGAAATTTTGGGAAATCTAATCTTAAGTATTTTACTAGGAGCTATAAGGATCCCAAAACCTCCTCTACTCCCCCAAACAACCCTTTAGTTCCTCCTGATACAAAAGGAGATGTGAATCCACCACCTCCATTGTTGGAAGAACCTAGGACAATTCCAAAAGTGTCAAATATAGAACATCCACTTATGACTTGGAAGAAGACATGAAAAGAACCAAGGCCAATATCTCAATGTATGAGGTCTCTCAATTGTTGGGGCAGGATAAAATCATGGGGAAGAGATTGAATTTCCCGAGTCAAATTCATGAGGTTAAATATGTAGAACCCCAACTTGTTATGATGAAAGAGAAACTAGAGGTCCCCCTTTTCTCATAACTATTAGGATCATAGAAAATAATTTTCACAACTATTTGATTGATTATGGTGCCTGAGCCAACATCATGCCTCTTGAGATAAGACAAAATCTAGGACTTAAGTCTGTTCATTCGAATAGCAAAGTGGTACAATTGAATAGATCTATGGTGGATGTAGTAGGTGTTGTAAAATATGTCCTAGTTTAGATCAACTCAGAGCCTAGGTTCCAACATTACACGAATATCCTTGTGCTAAATATTATTGCAAAGTATGGCATGGTTTTGGGCAGATATTGGAGCAAAAATCTCAATGGTTATGTGGTGACTAATTCCTCCCATATGTGGTTGCCATGGAGAGGATTTGCAAACCAAATCTAGGTAGAAAGAGATCCCATACTTAGGGAGATGATTATAGAGTATAATAAAGCCAATGAGATTCAGTTTATTGAAACAAAATTGAGGGTTTACAATTTTGACATAGAGGACATAGCCGAAGGGTCCCAAAATGATAATATTTACCATTGTACTTTGGAATAAAACAAGAGGGTGTGGACCCTAAAGTTTTATGGGTCTAAATCAAAACAAGGTGTGGGAGCTGGGATATAACTCACATGTCCTGGTAGTATGAAGCCCTAATTTCTAAACTTTAGTTGGCCCTAAGAGAAAAGGTAAAATAAATTAAGGCATCGAGAGAATCAGAGTTAGTAGTCAAATAGGTAAAGGAGCAGTATACCAATAGATGCAAGAGGTTGAACCTCTATAAAACTAGAGTGAGGAAATTAATTAATGAGTTTGATGTTTTCAATATTTCCCTCATCTCAAGAAAAAATAATAAAATGGCTAATTCGTTAGTCGTAGCGGCCATCATGCTTTCCCCTACTGACCATAAAAAATATAAACAAATTTCCATAGAGCTAGTGCCTTTCCCATCCATACCAGACAATATCATGAACTTATAGGTCTTTGATAGTGATAAACACATTTTTAGTTTTATCACTAATTCTAGTATATTTGAAAATCAGGTTATAGACGAAGAAGAGAGGAGGCAAGTTAAGTAAGAAGCAAGATTGGATTCAAATATGAGGAGGAGGATGGAATGAGATGCCAAGTGATAGGGCCTCTCTAGAAAATTCATTTTATATTGGATATCAAAATAAAAAAGAAAGAAAAATACCATCCCCCAAGGAATCATGTAATTTAGTCAATTTCAAGAGTGCAATAGATCCATGTGAAGTGTTCATTACAAAGGCATGCACACAATGAGAGAAGGATTCAATAGCTCAAATTTTAGGAGAATACATTGATTGCATAGCTTGGAGCTATGATGAGATTAAAACTTATGACCCAAATGTTATCATGCATACTATTCCTTTGAAGCCTGATTCCAAGCCTTTTAGACAGAGACAGAGAATGGTTAACCCAATCCTAGAGCCCCTAATAAGGAAGGAAGTGAAGAGGCTAATGGAAGACAAAATCATATTCCCTATTATGCATTCCACATGGGTGGCTAATCTTGTCCATGTTAAGAAGAAGAGTGGATAGATTCAGTTGTGTATAGATTTTAGAAATCTGAACAAAACTTTCCAAAAAGATAATTACCCATTACCCACCATTGATGAGATACTCCAAAAGGTAAATGGGTCTAAAATGATGTCATTCTTGTATGTATACTCAGGATATAATCAAATTCTCATACATCCAAATGACAGGATGAATATGACCTTCACCACAAAGTGGGGAAAATTTGCCTACCGAAGGATGTCGTTTGGTTTGTTGAACATTGAATCCACTTTCTAAAGAGCCATGGATTTTGCATTCAAGGGGCTCAGTGGTAAGTGCATTATTTTCTATGTGGATGATATTCATGTCTTCTCCAAGAAGAGGGAATATCATGTTAGAGACTTGAGGAAAGTGCTCCAAAGGTGCAGGGAACATGGAGTTTCCCTAAATCCAAAAAAGTGCATCTTTGGGGTAATAGAGGGTAAGCTGTTAGGAAAAGTCATTTCAAAATATGGGATTTTTATAGACCTAGAGTGGATAGCTGCTATTCGGTATATTCCTCATCCCAATAGCAAAAATGAGTTTAGGTCATTTTTTCGGTAATATTAAATTTGTGAGAAAATTCATTTCAGGTTTTTTCGATATCGCCAAGCCCCTAAATGACATGCTAAAAAAAGATGTTCAAATAAAGCGAACCAGTGAGAATAGGTATGCTTTATCAAGGATGCTATTTCCAAAGCCCTTGTTCTCATTAGTCC
>JAQPPZ010000293.1:0-97500 GCA_028583015.1 Wollemia nobilis
GCTTTGCATCTTGGAGTTCACCTCATGTAGCCTAGATGCATAATAAAGTCAAAGTTAATCATTAAAACAATGCATTTTACTTAATATGTTATCTAAAGTTGTCATTCTAACATTCATACTTTCATTTCTATCATTTTCCCTTGCTTTTGCAATTGTATTTTTTGTTCTTGGTATCCATTTCTGTAGTTGCAGGTTTCTGACAAAATAGTCAGACGATTTCGTCAAATTAGAGACGATCTTGTAAAATTAGAGACGATATCATCAGATTAGAGATGATCTTGTCAGATTAGAGAGGATCTTGTCAGATCAGTAGATCAAGGACGATCCTGTCAGATCAGAGACGATCCTGTCAAATTCCAGATGATCTGGATTGCTTCAAAAATCAGAATCTCCATCAAACATCCGAAATCAGGTATGGCTTTTCTCATCTAGCATATTTTCACGTGTTTTATGTTTAATTTTATTTTCTGTATTCATTTAATCTGCATCTTCATATAGCATAGCTTAGACGCATTTTGGCCAAACCTAGGACTTGAATGCTTAAGACTAAAAACGAACACATCAAAACACATTCCAAATCTAGGCGTGGAAACTGCCATTAAATGTTTCCTGGTGAACCCACCATCCGTCGACAAATCACCAAAATGCACCTCCCTTGAGAGGCGGGACCTTCGCAAAGTCCTCTCGTCCGAGGTACCGCATCATCATTTTCCCATCCTCCTTCCGGGCGCAGATCCAATAGCCTGAAGGTAGGGATGCGAAAAATTTGGAGCGATACACATAGTATATTGAACTTATGGTTAATATTAAAACATGCACCCTTTTATTAATCAAGCAGATCTAACGACAATTCTCCATCAAGGTAAAATTGAACGGATGCGCTCTATTAAGTAATTCAAACTTATTAAATATCATGTTCTAAGGTTGGGGTTAAAGCCTAAGTATAAAGTCAAAAAACCTTGATTAAATGTTAAACTACTTTAAAATATCCAAGGGTAGCGATTAACTTAGGTTTTAATCAAATGGTCACATTTATTATGAAACTAATCTCGCAGGATAAAAGAAATCAATGGCTACGCTAATCCTCATTAGGATCTGATGACAGTGCACAAGTCAAAGGTCCATATAATGGAATGGTCACAAATATCTTCTGGAAAATCCATGATCGTGCTTCATCCAAGTTTAATCCAATGGATGTGCTTCCCTGAGGATAACACTTGAATTATTAAAGCAATGAATATCTTCTGACAAATCCAATGGATGTGTTGCCTCTTGAAATAATACAATGGTAGCACACGCTTCAAAGATAAATCTAACGATAAGACTAAATTAGTATTCGATTAATCAAAATTTAATCACATTTAGTAAGGGTCCTAACACGTTATTAATCACCCCCATTTTTTTTATTAATCAATATTAAATAAAAACAATTTGAAGCATGTTTCTTTTAGTTATCTAATGCTACAGGTTCCAAAAGATCCATGGCTACACTCGATCAAGAGTCGATCCGATGACATCACTTCAACCACGAGTCATCAAGGTCAACTCAAAGACTTTATTCACACTAATGATTAAAGCATGTGTTGGTTCGAATGAGATCAACGGATGCACCATCATTAGAGATGATCCAACAGTGGTACACGTATCAAAATGGTCAAACATTAAAATATTTCCACTCGAATCCGAAGACAAAGCCACCCCAAGTCCAATCAGATCCAATGATCATGGCTAAGCCTAGCAGATCCAATGGTCCCATGCAAAAGAAAGTTACTCATAGTTTAAAATAGGATTCATTTAGAAATAAAACCAACACAAATCAAAGGTCACATTATAATTAGCATCGATATGATGGTCGCAGTTCATCCAAAGAATAAATTTAAATTGATGAAATAAATGGACACGTTTAACCCTTTGTGGATTTTATGATCGTGAATTAATCAAGGTAATGTAAAGGTTGACAAGTCAAAATGCCAAAATAAATCAACGGTTGCAAACGAACGGGCCCAAAAATGATGGTAGGAATTTTATCAAGAGCAATTAAGGATTAAGAGGAGATTTATGGTCACATGTAAAGCATCAATATCTAACGATCATCATTTGATCAATATTACCCAACCACAGATCCAATGATTAGGTCATCAAATGCCCAACAAACACGTTTAAACTCTTTGAAGATCTGATGGTCATGACTTAATCAAGAAAATGAAAGGATTGACAATTCAAAGGATCAAAACAAATCAATGACCATGTTTTCATCTATAAAGATCCGGCATCCATTATTTAAAGTAGTGGATCCAATGGTATCAAATCAATAAAAGGCATAAAAATGAAGAAAAAATCTAAAAAGCATGATAAGGTTTGATATGATCGGATGGATGTGCTCATTTGTATTTATCAAAGACAATTAAAGATTGAATATTAATCAAGGTGACTTGAGATATGTATAGATAATAGAATAGTTGTGCTTGGTCAAACATACGATTTGATGATAAGCCACTAGCAAAGTAATCCAATGACAAAGACTATGCTTTAAAAATTTGGTTAATACTTTTGTAATTAATATTTTAATAACCAGTGTTAAAAAAAGTTTGAAATTTTAATTTAATTTAAAAGCCTAATCATCCCTAACACCTTTTCCCTCAATATATTGGAAGCTAACATCCTTGTAGTATTGGAAGTATTCAAAACAAGCTTATAAGGTGCATCCCTTCCAATAGATATCAAATATTATGAAGGATGCTCAGGATGATTGCTGCCCAATTAAAAGTGTAACTGATCCAAAATATTTAATTATCGCCCGAGGCCTAGGTGGCATGATGTTTAAAAAAGGGGCCACCACTACCACACATCATATTTCCATATTAGAAAAGAAGAAGTTTCAACAACCAATAGAAAAAATGTAAATGATTGCAGGTACACAAACCAAAGAACCCGAGGACACATAGGATGAAGGACACCACCCATCATAAAGGTTTAACTTCAAAAAAACATGTTGGCAGATCTCCATTGGCTAATTTTAAAAAGTAGTTGGTAACACGGTATTAATGAAAAGTCGTGCAAAAATATTGAACTCATCCCACCATCTAGTATTTGAGCTTACAAGATCAAGTGACCTTGCCACCTTGGTAATCTTGAGCAAAAATTGATACACAAAAAGTTTAAAGAGAAAAGAGTTTTGAGCTTTTCATTACAGAGAAACCAGACTAATTACCATGAGCACAATGGCATCCTAGGGAGACACTTTTGTTCCCAAAGACACTAGAGAGGCGGTATGTAATATCCCCATTTTTCATATTTTTATCATACATAGTTGTGGAGTGGATTTTTGGTGTGTTGAAAGCATTTTTGGTGAAATTTGGCAATTAAATAATAAAAATGGGAATAAGGGTCTATGCTCCATTAGGAGAATATAATATCATGTTATTATTATTTTCTAAGGTATTATTAAGTAAAATTAAAAAGTGCCACCTCAACGAAGAATTAGAAGAATTGGCTATATAAAGAAGAGAAGGGGGCACATTTGAGGCATCTTGGATCATTTTATCTCTTCTACATTGTTGTATTTGGCTTTGCAGCTAATACATTTTTCTCTTGTGGACAAAAACCTTCAAATTTTTATCTTGGAGGACAAAAACCCTTAAGAGTCTCTTAGTGGTAAACTCACCTAGGGTTTACATTTGGGCTTATTGGACCAGTATTGGGCATTCAAGATTCAGTTTGAAGAATTTGTAGGGTTTATCCAGCCATCTAGGGCATCAATACATCATTTTGTGAGCATTTTATTATTTAGCATTTTTTGGAGTTGGGCGTCCAATTTTGGGAGATATTTTACATTTTTGAAGTTATTATTCAACTTGGGAGTGGGACATCCCACCATGTAGGGCATAGTCAGCATTAGGGAGGCTTGATTTTACATATTGAAGGCTATTATCACCCATTCTAGGGTTTGTCCAACCTTCTACCCTATTTTAGTTAGCTTTGAGCTTGAGATTCACATCCTATTTGCCCCTGGAGAGGGACGCTACCTAGAAGGACATTTGTGAGTTATTTTCATTCAATAATTTAGCAAAGGTTGTGTTGTTTTTTTAGCATCGAGGATTTTATATTAATGTTTTGGGTATGATCGATGTAATTGTGATTCCAAAAATAATAATAAAAATATTGTGGTGTGTTAGTGAGAAATCTTAGAGTTTTATGGTGAACTTTTATGGGAATTTGTAGATCTAATTGATATTTGCATGAATCAAAATTGTATTTGATATAAATTTCATACTTAGAGTTTTTCCCTAGTTTGGTATATTACAGTGGTATCAAAGCCTTAATCTTGCCAACCTGTGGATTGATTCAGTATTTTTTAGAGACTTGGAAGTTAGGATTTGGTTGCCATTTTCAAATCTAGGGTTTCTACTTTCTAGGTATTGGTGATTTGAATACCCGTTTGATTGATTTGGGCTTTAAAAGTTCTAGGTATTTTTTATTTAGAGTTGATACACCTATTTACAACCGGAACATAATTTGCAGTGTTTGGCTGGATTTATTAGTGTTTGTAATGTATATTGTTGTGTCAGTCCCTTTTTTAGTGATTGAAACTATTTAACAAACCTGGACAATGTTTATAATAGTGGATAGAGTTAGTTAGCAATGTTCAGCTGGGTTTATAGTGTTGTAGTTAGCAGTATTTTTTTTGCAGTGAAGTGGTTTTTAGAAAATCAATAGTGTTAATGGTGTGAGCAGTGGGGATTATTAGTTTGCAGTGATTGTATTTAGCAACAAAATTTGTGCAATAATGTTGGGACTACTTTTGCAATTGTAAGGCAGTGTGGCCAAAATTTTCTACAATGATTGGTAGTAATTTTGTAGCATTTGTAGTCATTAGTAGTATTAATTAGCAGGTCATTTTCAACCTCCAGTTCACCAAAAGTGAATATTCTCATAGAGAAATGGAAAAGAGAGATAAAGAGGAGTGTTTAAGAAAGTTGGCTTCACTCAAGCATATAGGTCCTTTGTCAGCATACATCAAATAATATGAGAAAATTATAGTAAAAGAGCAAGATGTTTCACCCATGAGGGTGACATTTCTCTTTATAGATGTGTTGAAGGAACCGTTGAAAAGTTTGGTAAGAAAATTTTCACTATCATCACTTCAGTAAGCGATTAAAATAGCATTGTTGATTGAGCATACACTCCATTCGACACCTCCTTCCGAATATAGAATATCTCCACCTAGATCAAGTTTTGGGGAGACTTCTAAATCCTCTAGAAAGAGCAAAAATCAGTTGGGAAAATAGCAACGTTGTTTCATATGTCAAGAACCTTGGAGTCTTGAACATGTATGTGGGAATAATAAAGAAAATGATGTAATAAAGGTGACTAATTTAGATCTTGGAGGAAAATCAAAAATTTTTAACCAAGAGATTGCATCACCACATGAGATTGTTGTGAAAGAACATGATGCAGATGAATGTATTAAAGTTCCCAAATTAGTTTGTGATGATATAATTCTTGTGTTTAAAACTTATTACATGAATGAGGAGATAAATATTTTTGAATCAAAATTTAAACTCTTTCTCACTCATTTCTCCTCAATGTTTGATGGTTCTATTAATTTTTTGTATAGTACAATATTTGATAGAAGTATTAAACTAAGTTCAGTTGACGTTAAGGACATTGAACAACTTTTACACATTAATATTCATGGGATTAATAATGAGCACACTTTGTCATAAGGAAGGCATCAGACCTTAAATGCATGGAATCCAGGTGTAAAATTTAATTATGTGTTAATGGTAGCCATGTATATATATCGGTCTTCATATTTGTTCATCATCATCACTGATTTTGTCAGATTTTTACATTTCACAGCCATAGGAACGATGAGGAAAGATGTCACATTGTTGTTAGAATGTTTGTGCCACATATGAAGATTGTTTATGATACACAAAAGATACAATATTTGCTTATTTTAGAGGATGCATTTGCAAGAACAGTCTTAGCAGGGACGTTGGGTCAATTGGATCCTTGTATCACTCAACTTGGCACACTACATGCCTATGATGAGGCGTTGTTGTATATGAGTTATTGGATTTTTAAGTTGAAATTTATTACATTACTTGGTGCAATTTGGGCTGCACATGTGAAAACAACTGAGGAGGCAGTATATAAGGAGTTTTGGGCAGCTTTGTAGAGGAAATTTGATGACCAAACAATATTTTTTTAGACACACACTTCACTAATTTTAAATATTGATTTTGGAACTATTGTGAGGGAGAATTTTGGTACCAATAGGACTGATTGTCTACTGATTTCAAAAGTTGCATTTGGGAAGGCTGTGAAGGAAGGAACGATGGAGAAATTGAGGTCTCATTTGGAAAAAAAAGAGTTGCATATTTAACACCTTGTGAGATAGTATGGGTTTCACGTAGATTGATTGGTAAGGCACCAACAACTGCACATCACATCAATTTTGATTTACTTACATTCATTGAGTTTTTGGTGACAAGAGGAATTGCTACACCACATGTGTTTTCAGTTTTGGGTGAGAATTGTATGAGGCCTATGTTAGTCCATTTTGGGAGATATAATAAGGTGTCTTTAATAATGTTAAAGGTTGTTCTTAGAGTATGAGCATAAGTTAGTAGTTTACAAGTATGCTCACTTGCAAGACATGAAGAGGGAGCATTGTATATTTTTGAGGAAGTTAGAGCAACTGTTACACTTAGATTTGATAGCACATAATGGAGATAAAGTTGTATTTTTAGTTTTGATACATTGGGGGCAATTTGTTTTGGAGTTGGAAACATGGGAAAAGTAGAGCTTCAGCCATTGACATGCACTTTCAATCCCATTTTAGAACAACAGTTAAGAAAAGCATGGAGTGAGGTATGTAGGAGTATTTTGGTCATAAAACTTGACATTTATGATGTTAATAATTTTTCTCAAGGTTGGGAAGTGTTGGATTTTCCTTGGGGAAAGGAAGAGGTAATGTACTTGACTTATGCATATGGAGAGCTAGATTTTGTTGATTATAATTTCCTTTTCACTCTCTTTGGTGTTGATTCATTCATTACCTTTGCTATTTTTATCACAATCTTACAAAGTACAACAATTAGAAATAAAGGAGAACTAAATTTATACATATTTGAAGAGATCAGATAGTTATATACCATTGATGTACATGAAAAATTGGAACTTCTATGCATCACTTCATATCTTGTCTATGAGAGTTTGAGCTCATTTCCACTCAATTTTTGCACAATTACAGCCTTTGGATAGTTTTGGAATAGCATGAAGACAATATGTGGTCAGCTTAAAGTAGGTTTGGGAACAATCTTGGATGAATTTTTGAGGTAACCTTGGTTCCACACATTGTTGATTTGCATCTTGGCCTCACACTCAGATTTTTATTTTGATTTTTATATAGAAGTGGCAGTTGTAATAATTGTTTTGAGATTTTTTTGGGACCCTGGAATCACTGATGTTTTTTATTAGGTGATTCTGATGATGTTGATGTTATGTTAAGTATTGCTTGGAGACAAGCAATTTGAGAGGGGCGGTATTGTAATGTCCCCATTTTTATATTTTTATTGTACATAGTTGTGGAGTGGATTTTTGGTGTGTTGAAAGCATTTTTGGTGAAATTTGGCAATTAAATAATAAAAAGGGGAATAAGGGTCTATGCTCCATTAGGAGAATATAATATCATGTTATTATTATTTTCTAAGGTATTATTAAGTAAAATTAAAAAGTGCCACCTCAATGAAGAATTAGAAGAATTGGATATATAAAGAAGAGAAGGGGGCACATTTGAGGCATCTTGGATCATTTTATCTCTTCTACATTGTTGTATTTGGATTTGCAGCTAATACACTTTTATCTTGTGGATGAAAACCTACAAGGGTTTATCTTGGAGGACGAAACCCCTCTTAGATTTGAGACTGAGGATGAAAAACCTTAAGTATCTTAGTGGTAAACTCACCTAGGGTTTACATTTGGGCTTATTGGACCAGTATTGGGAATTCAAGATTCAATTTGAGGAATTTTTAGGGTTTATCCAGCCATCCAAGGCATCACTACATCATTTTGTGAGAATTTTAGTATTTGGCATTGTGTGGAGTTGGGCATCCAATTTTGGGAGAGATATTTTGTATTTTTGAAGTTATTATTCAACTTGGGAGTGGGACATCCCACCATGGAGGGCATATTCATCATTAGGGAGGCTTTATTTTGTATATCGAAGGCCATTATCACCCATTCTAGGGTTCATCCAACATTCTACCCCATTTTATTTAGCTTTGAGCTTGAGATTCACATTCTATTTGCCCTTGGAGAGGGACACTACCTAGAAGGGCATTTGTGAGTTGTTTTCATTCAATAATTTAGCAGAGGTTGTGTTGTTTTTTTAAGCATCCAGGATTTTATATTAATGTTTTGGGTATGATCGATGTAATTGTGATTCCAAAAAAAAAAAAAAAAATATTGTGGTGTGTTAGTGAGAAATCTTAGAGTTTTATGGTGAACTTTTTTGGGAATTTGTAGATCTGATTGATATTTGCATGATTCATAATTTTATATGATATAAATTACATAGTTAGGGTTTTTCCCTAGTTTGGCACATTACACGATAAAATTTATTATAGACCAGTCACCATACTCTAAGTTTTTTGGATCGCCTGTGCCTAGTAGCACAATGTATGACTTTACCCAAAAGTGTGGAGTTGATAAGAAACCTACTCCAACACATCAGTACAAGATCAAAAATACATGTATCAAGAGTTTTTCTCATGTGATGGAGAGTGATTACAGATACCTTGGATAATGGTTGACCTATTTTATAAAGCTAGGAGGTTACAGTACAAGGGTTTCCCCATAAGTAACATACGGACCAACAACCTTAGGAAGTTGATATGTTCGAAGGTTTACTTCTCCTCAGACTTGATGGTATGGTTAGTAGTGGCATACAACAAGAGGACTAGAACATTTCGAGATAATAAATATTAACCGATGTTTAGTATCAAGGCTGAGCACATCAAGAAAATTTTTAATTTGTTAGAGTCTACCACCTGGTTAATATGACAGGTAATTGAACTTCAATCTCGAATGTTAACAAGATTAGAGGTTTTTAAATCATTGTTTGATGTAAATAAGAAAATAGTTAATGAATTCCCAATTAGAAAAATTGCTTTTAGAACATGGGTCCAAGATATGATAAATATACTCCTAAGGGTACAAGATCTCAATGTAGTAAGTAGAAAATTATTATATTTAGTAGCACAAAGCAACCGGGAAAATAATACCCCAATTTATGCATGGGAACTAGAATTGAGTAACCAAATGCACGAGTAGATGATAGAATTGAAAAAGGCTATTTTTGAATGAAGGCAAGAGCTGCCCCATTTTTCTCAATACTCAATTTTAATCCACCTGATAGCAGTAAAATTGGGAGAAGAAGCCCAAAAAAGAGTAGAAGTCGTTAAGAGTCCTTATGTCCAGACCAGTTTTTGGAGAATACATAAAGGGAAAACTCTCATGGGCTGGTTCTGTGACCATTTTATGGTAGAGATTCACTAGACTCTAATCGGTGAACTCCTTGATAGGCTAGGGCTAGGAGTAAGGGATTTCATAAAATAAAAGGAGATTGGGGATTTCTTTTTCTCTGAAGGATTCACCTATATTAGGCTCTATGGAGCTAAAATTCCACCCAAGCTATTACCTATGTATTGTACATTTTCCATAGTAGTGCTGGAGTTATGTAGGTAGGTGGTCGAGGAAGCCAAGATGAGACTGGTAAAGAAACACAATAGAGTTCCCTGGCTCAACGTTCCCTATCACTTTGGGGACTAAATATTTGTTGGCTACCCTGGACTGCTCAAAGGAATATTTGATTTAGACAACATGGACTTTGATGAGATAACTTGGATATTTTATGATCCAAAAGGAATATACAATAAAATGATGGAAAAATGAGAATATGCTCAAATCCAACATTGAAAAGATGCTTATGAAGAAAGGTTACTAGAGGCTATGGAAAAAGGAACAGATTTATAGGTTGTATGGAATGAATTCCCTCCTAAATACAGGGGCAACACACAGATTCATGAAGCCTATGATTATCCTATAGAATTGATAAGGCTTAGAGAAATTTTAGTACAATTTGTAGCACCTATTTTACCAAGAACTACTCAAGAAATCAAGGAAGACCCTTTATTAGAGTTAACATAAGAATAGGGTATTGATCAAATGGAGGTCATTGTGAATAAGGTAGACATAGTAGAGCAAAAGGTCAGGATGGGGTGTTGTACTAGAAACACCTTGATGGAGTATTATTAGTTTGTTTATATGAAAGTGAAGTCCTAGAAATAATTAATAAATTTCATTATGGTTTATGTGGGGGACATTTTTCTCCAAGAGCCACAACTAATAAAATTATGATATCGGGATATTATTGGCCTTCCCTTTGTAAATATGTATATAAATATGTTAGGAAATGTTATAACTGCCAAGTTTTTGTAGGAAAGAAGTAGCTAGTAGCCATGCCTCTCAAGCCAATAATCATCGAAGCACCATTCACCCAATGGGGCATTGATTTAATTGGAGATATCAAGCCTAATTCATCTAGCCAGTAAAAGTGTATCATAATTACAATAGATTACTTTACAAATTGGGTATAAGCTACACCTCTAAGGACATCCACGACTACCACCATCATCAAATTATTGGAAGAAAATATTCTAACTAGGTTTGGAGTTCCTCAAAAATTGGTAATAGATAATGCACAATATTTTATTTCATATGAATTAGTAGAGTTTTGTTCTGAATATGGAATTAAACTATCCCATTATGCTAATTATTACCCCCAAGGGAATGGTCTTGCTAAGTCATCAAATAAAAATGTAATAACTAGAATAAAAAGGTCATTGGGTAAAAATAAGAGGATGGGATAGTAAACTTAAATTTTCTCTATGGGATGATAGGTTTTCTGTTAAAAGAAACATAGGAAGGACTCCCTATGAGATGGTATATGAATAAAAAGCCTTATTACCCTTAAGAATAAAAAAATTAGCACTTTTGCTCCTATTGTAAGATCACGAAGATCCCAAACCCTTGCAAAGGAGGCTAGACCAAAGTGTCCTGTTAGAAGAGCAAAGAAGAGAGACCCTTGATAGAATGATGAAACAAACTCAAAAAACTATGAAATTGTTTAATAAAAAATCCAAAGGTACCCCTTTCTCTCAAGGAGATACAGTCATCTATTGGGACCCTAAAAATGATAAGCATGGTGAAAAGATAAAATTCGAACCTAAATGGGTTGGTCCATACCAAATAGCCCATGTTATCAGACAAAATACATACAAGTTACAGACTTTACAGAAAGAACTAATGGCTATCCCTATTAATGGCCAAAACCTTAAAATGTATAATCCATGTTGAAGATAAAAAATATATATAAAAAAATTTAAAAAATAAAAAAACCCCAAAAACAAAGTGTTGTTTTTGTTGATAAGTCTTTTTTTCTTGTTAGAATAGTTCTGATTTTGTTGTTACACATGGTATTATTAGTATGAGGACTATGTATTACTATTTATTACTCCAAAAATAATAATAAGAAATAAGATTAATTTTAGAATTTGATGAGATTTACAATTTTTCAAATATGAGTTTTTATGCAATAGTTATTTGATATGAGATAAAAAATGGTGAAATCAGAGTTGATTGAAACACCATGTCAAAGACTCACATTATAAATGATACATAAGGTGACTTCAAGGTCCAAATAAAAGAGCTATCTTTGAGAGGACGGTTGAGCTAAATATCATTACACTAATATTTTTTAATCAAAAACTAATCCTCAACTCAGGCATACTTTTTGCATAATTTGCTTATATCAAAATACTTCTCAAACGAGAAAGAAAAATCAAAATAAAGTAAATTGAGTCACTGCCTAAGATATCTTAGAAAACCTCTATTGGTACTATAGATTATTGAACTGGAAGTAGGGTAAAATCATATGGGATTAGAAGCAACTCCACCGAGGATATAAATGCCTGACTAGCAGTGGAACCCTGTAGAATGGTGAAAATATTTAAGAGTGAAACCATATATTAGGCTTAACTATTTTGCTCAGATATGGTAAAGTTATGGAAGACTTAGAAATCAAAATAAATGCACAAACACACACATGGGCCCAAGCATGATGAAATAAATAGCTATTACAAATTTTGTGTAATCATATCCTATGACTTAGCTAAAACAAGCATGATAGTATATCTAAAAAACTCATCTATTTCTAAATTTCTGACCCAAGTTCCCAAATTGAATAAAAATAATTATAGTTTTCATTGCTATATTACTTTGATATTATGTTGTTTGTAGATTTTTTTAGTTTAAAAGTTATGTTTTATTTTTAAAGTTTTTCTTATCAGTCTTGATGATTTGAATTTTTGTCCAAAATTACAAATAAAACTAGGATATTTTGTAATTCTCAAGTGCCTCATGTTTTCAGAACATTGTCCCAGTCAAAGCCTATGTTGGAGCCAAAATTGACTCAACTTTTGAAACCCCCAATTTTAAAATTTTTGGTTTCAACCAAAATAGCAAGCATTGTTGGTCCCTATTGCATCTTATTTGAGAAGTTAATTTTTCATAAGTTGATGGATGAGTCTAGCCTTAGCTAATATGTATGCACTTTTAAAAAATTGGTTTACCCTAAAAAATCTTACAAGGATCAAGATATAATTTTATTTATCATAAAGGTCAACCTCTAAATAAACCCAACTCTTTAAAAGCAAGGTCGATGGTCATTCTTAAACCTAAGTCAAAATAAATTCGAAGCCATAAGTCCTAAAGTGTTAAAAATATTTAAATAAAAATTAAAGGGCACTACGGTCTAAAAGTAAAAAAACCTAAGGTTGGTGTAAAAGCCTAAATTAAAATTTGAGGGTATGCACCCCTTTCATTAACAATCAAACACCTTGAGCAAATCTGAAGGTGGCGCTCAAATCTACCTTAATTGAACGAATGTGCTTTAATAAGCCAATCGAAAGATAAGTCGACCAAGACAAAAAGTAATGTTTTAAACTAAATGGATTAGTATAGTATATCAAACTTATGGTTAATATTAAAACATGCACCCTTTGATTAATCAAGCAGATCCGATGGTAGTGCTCCATCAAGGTAAAATCAAACGGATGCGCTCTATTCGGTAAATCAAATTTATTAAATATCATGTTCTAAGGTTGGGGTAAAAGCCTAAGTATAAATTCGAAAAACCTTGATTAAATGTTAAATTACTTTAAAATATCCAAGGGTAGGGATTAAAATAGGTTTTAATCAAATTGTAACATTTATTATGAAACTAATCCTGCAGGATAAAAGAAATCAGTGGCTATGCTAATCCTCATCAAAATCTGATGGTAGTGCACAAGTCAAAGGTCCATATAATTGAATGGCCATGAATATCTTCTAGAAAATCCATGGTCACACTTCATCCAAGTTTAATCAAATGGATGCACTTCCCCGAGGATAAAACTCAACTTATTAAAGCAATAAATATCTTCTAAAAAATCCAACGGATGCGCTCCCTCGAAATAATCCAACAATAGTGTATGCTTCAAAGGTAAATCTAATAGTAAGACTAAATTAGCATTTGATTAATCAAAATTTAATCACATTTAGTAATGGTACTAACACGTTATTAATCGTCCCCCTTTTTTTATTAATAAATATTAAACAAAAAAATTTGAAGCATGTTTCTTTCGATTATCTAATGCTACAGGTTCCAAAAGATCCATGGCTACGCTCGATCAAGAGTTGATCTGACAACAACGCTTCAACCACGAATCATCAAGGTCAACTCAAATAATTTACTTGCACTGATGATTAAAGCATGTGTGGGATCGAACGAGATCAATGGAAGCACCATCACTAGAGATGATCCAACAATGGCACACATATCAAAATGGTTAAACATTAAAATATTTCCACCTAAATTCAAAGACAAAGCCACCCCAAGTCCAATCAAATCCAATGATTACATCTAAACCTGGTAGATCCAATGGTTCCATGTAAAAGAAAGTTGCTCAGAGTTTAAAAGAGGATTCCTTTAGAAATAAAACCAACACATATCAATAGTCACGTTATAATTAGCATCAATCCGATAGCCACTATTCATCCAAAGAATAAATTTAAACTAGTGAAATAAATAGACTTGTTTAACCCTTTATGGATTTGATGGTCATGAATTAATCAGGGTAAGGTAAGGTTGACAAGTCAAAAGTTCAAAATAAATCAATGATTGTGAATGAACGAGCCCAAATATGATTGTAGGAATTTGATAAAGAGCAATTAAGGATTAAGAGGAGATCTACGGTCATGTGTAAAGCATCAATATATAACGATCATAATTTGATCAATATTACCCAACCAAATATTCAATGGTTAAGTCATCAAAGGCCCAAGAATAAAACATAAATCAATAAACATGTTTAAACCCTTTGAAGATCTGATGGTCATGAATTAATCAAGGAAATGAAAGGTTTGACAAGTCAAAGGACCGAAACAGATCAACAACCATGTTTTTATCTAAAAATATTTGATGGCCATCATTTAAAGTAGTGAACCCAATGGTGTCAAATCAACGAAAGACACAAAAGTGAATATGAAATTGAATGACATGGTCAGGTCTGATCTGATTGAACGGATGCGCTCGTTCATAGTTATCAAAGACAATTAAATCTCAAAGATTAGTCAAGGTGACCTGAGGTATATACAGACAATTGATCGACTACACTTGGTCGAACATCCAATATTACGGTAAGCCACTCGCAAGGTAATCCAATGACGAAGACTATATTTTAAAAACTTGGTTAATAATTTCTTGATTAATATTTTAATAACCAATGTTAAATAAAGTTTGAAATCTTGATTTAATTTAACATCCTAATCATCCCTAACACCTTTTCCCTCGATATTTTGGAAGCTAGCATCCTTGCAAGACTAGAAGTATTTAGAACAAGCTTATAAGGTGCATCCTTTCCAATATATATCAAAGATGATGACAAGCACTCACATCAAGAATCAAATCTTATGAAGGATCCCTAGGATGATTGCTACCCAATTAAAATTGTAATTAATCCCAAATATTTAATTATTGCCCGAGGTCTAGGTGGCACGATGTTTAAAAAATGGGCCACCACTACCACACGTCGTATTTCCACATTAGAGAAGAAGAAGTTTCAACAACCAATAGCAAAAATTTAAATTATTGTCGGTACACAAACCAAATAACCCAAGGACACATAGTATGAAGGACACCACCCACCATAAAGGTTCAACTTCTAGAAAAAAAATGTTGGAAGATCTCCATTGGCCAATTTTAAAAAGTAGTTGTTAAAACAATATTAATGACAAGTCATGCCAAAATATTGAACTCATCCCACCATCTAGTATTTGAGCTTATAATATCAATTGACCTTGCCACCCTGGCAATATTGAGTAGAAACTGATACACAAAAAGTGTAGAGAGAAAAGAGGTTCAAGATTTTTGCTATAGAGAAACCAGACTAATTACTGTGAGCACAATGGCATCATGAGGAGATGCTTTTGTTCCCGAAGATACTAGATAAGTGGTAAAATTCAATACAGACCAGTTGCCATACTCTAAGATTTTTGGACCACCTGTGCCTAGTAGCACAATGTATGACTTTGCCCAAAAGTGCGAAGCTGATAAGAAACCTACTCCAACATAGTAGTACGAGATACAAAATACATGTATCAAGAGTTTTTCTCATGTGATGAAGAGTGATTACATAACCCCTTGGATAATGGCTGACCTATTTCATAAATCTAGGAGGTTATAGTACAAGGGTTTCTCTAGAAGTAACAAATGGACTAGCAACCTCAGGAAGTTGATATGTCCAAAGGTTGACTTCTCCTTAGACTTGATGGTGTGGTTAGTAGTGGCATACGACGAGAGTACTAGAATATTTTGGGATAATAAAGATCGACCAATGTTCAATATCAAGGCTGAGCACATCAAGCAAAGTTTCAATTTGTCAGAGTCTACCACCTGGTTATACAACAAGTAATTGAACTTCAATCTTGAATGTTAACAAGATTAGAGTTTTTTAAATTAATGTTTGATGTAAATGAGAAAATAGTTAATGAATTCCCAATTAGGAAAACTGCTTTTACACCATGGGTCCAAGAATTTTATGATATGATAAATATAGTCCTAGGGGTACAAGATCTCAATGTAGTAAGCAAAAAAGTCTTTTATATAGTAGCACAAAGAAACCAGGTGAATAATACCCCAATTTATGCATGGGAACTAGAATCGAGTAACCAAATGCACGAGCAGATGATAGAATTGAAAATAGGGTAATAGATGCCCTATTTTTCTCAATACTTAATTTTCATCCACCTAATAGCGAGGAAATTGGGAGAACAAGCCCAAAAAAGAGTAGAAGCTGTTAAGAGTCCTTATGTCTAGACCAATTTTTGGAGAATACATAAAGTGCAAACTCACATGGGCTGGTTTTGTGACCATTTTATCATAGAGATTCACTGGACTCTAACCGGTGAACTTCTTGATAGGCTAGGGCCAGGAGTAAGGGCTTTCATCAAAGAAAAGGATATTGGGGATTTATTTTTCTTCGAAGGATTCACCTATATTAGGCCCTATGGAGCTAAAATTCCCCCCACCTATGTATTGTACATTGTCCCTAGCAGTGCTGGAGTTATGTAGGCAGGTGACCGAGGAAGCCAAGATGAGACTGGTAAATAAACACAATAGAGTCTATTGGCTCAACGTTCCCTATCGCTTTGGGGACTATATATTTGTTGGCTACCCTACACTACTCAAAGGAATATTTGATTTAGAAAACATGGACTTTGATGAGATAACTTGGATATTTTATGATCCGAAAGGAATATACAGTAAAATGATGAAAAAATGAGAATATTCTCGAATCCAACATCGAAAAGATGTTTATGAAGAAAGGTTACTAGAGGCTATGGAAAAAGGAACATATTTATAGTTTATATGGAATTAATTCCCTCCTAAAGATAGGGGCAACACACAGATTCATGAAGCCTATGATTATCCTACATAAGTGAGAAGGCTTAGAGAAATTTTAGTAGAATTTGTAGCACCTATTTTACCAAGAGCTACTCAAGCAATCAAGGAAGACCCTTTATTAGAGTTAACAGAAGAATAGGGTATTGATCAAATGGAGGTCATTGTGAATAAGGTAGACATAGTAGAGCAATAGGTCAGTACTCCTGGGGATGATTGTCTTAGAATAGAGGCAACACCGAGCACTTCCTAAGAAGTTTCCAAAAGCTCGAGTGCAGCTAAAGGGAAAGAAATTGTAACCACACTTGCTTAGAAGTATTCTCTTATAGAAAAAGCTATAATTCCCATTTTTGACCGAGTATTAGCAGTAACAAGTGTGAATAAATTGACACCCATGGTCATCCTTGCCTCTCTAAAAATAAAATACCAGGAGATTAAAATTCCATCAGTAATATAGATGAATATGAGAAGAGTAGGTAGATTTGGGAGTTTGTTTCAAGGTCATCGAGTGAAGAATCAAACAAAAATGACCACTACAAAAAATAATAAGCCTAAATTCTCTTTACCTTTTACAAATATCTTGTTAGAGAGAAATGATGAGAAAACTACCTTTACTACTACCAATGAATAGGAATTACACGTAGTGGAAGAAATGGGAGCCATGGAAGAACATTTCACAAATAAAACTAGAACAAAAACATCTATGTCTAATATAGTAGAGGTAAATCTTCCTGTTCTATAAGACCCAATTGTTGTCAGAGTCAATGAGGGAACAGGAGGAATCTTAGTACTGGGAAAAGAAGGTATTATGGTCCAAGTTGCCAAAGCCATGCAAGATCAGACCATGGATCATATCCTTGATAAAATCGTAGAGTTAAGGAACCAATTAGAAGCTAAAAAGAGGGAAAAATCTAAAATGTAAACACTAATAAATAAACAAAAGGAAAAATTAATACAAAAAGACACCCTTGAAATACAAACCTCTTTAGTAGTAAGAATCTTGAATTATACTTACTATTTGAACACAATGAAGAGAGAAATGTCAATGAAAATTTGAGAACATGTTAAAGGGATCATCAAAATGTATAGACAAATTAGAGTGATTCAAATAATTGCTTGATAAATAAAAACATTGGTACATGAGATGGAAAAATACTTTGAAATCATTCATTCTACCCTTAATCTAATTGGAGACAACTTCGAGGAGATGCAAAGCCATGCGATAATGATTAATGACGGTACCAAGTTACAGTGCAATATTGAATTCCTAAAAGCAACCATGTTTGGGGTAAACAAAGAGAGATGGATTAATGTTGTTTCTGAGATGTCAAGTCTATTGGAGGATGCAATTGAAAAAATGGTAGATATTGAATTGTCGTTAGACAAATTCTTGGAAGCTCCCTGTATAGAAGAGTTACTCAAAAATATAATAGAAGAATTTTATTGTGACCCAAATGATGAGTCAAGAATATCTAAACAATCCAATTTCTTGGTGAACATCGTAGAAATATTGATCCTCTAATATGAAATAAGCAAGGCTTCCATTAGTATACATAAAAATAAAATTCTGTAGGAAATGAACATGCTAAGGTTTGTGGCAAATTTTG
The DNA here is from genome assembly GCA_028583015.1 of Wollemia nobilis. Lineage (NCBI taxonomy): Eukaryota > Viridiplantae > Streptophyta > Pinopsida > Araucariales > Araucariaceae > Wollemia > Wollemia nobilis. The sequence continues at coordinate 18,679 of JAQPPZ010000293.1, forward strand.
ACGTCGAAGCTTGGACGCTGATCGACAAACAGATCAATCGGCTACAATAGAGAAGAAAAGAAAAGGAGGTTCAAATATGCAGTCAAAAATTGAAAATAAGCTCACCTTCTAGAGATATACCCGAGGCTATCCCAGAAGAAGAAACCTCCAAAACAGTAATTGAAGCAAAAGAACAAGTGGAAAAGACAAACCCTCCAAGCACTGACATCACCGATTGAAATAAACTACAGTTTGAAAAATTCAAAGGAGAGTGGACAATATGAACAAAAGGGAATAATGGAAGCCAGTTGTACCAATTTTAAATATCAACTCAAAAGAAGACAAGTGTAAGGCTAAGATCAGGCCAAGAATAATAGATTCAAGAACCCATACTATAAGAAGAGGTTCCCAGGTTTAGAATCATCATCAAGCATTAGAGATAGCAAATTTTTCTAAGAGGTATACTTGAGTGCCCTTTAGAGTTGTGCTATTGTATCTCCTTTTTGTGTCTATTTTTCTTATTCATTTTTTCTCCATTATGTGTAGGATTTTGATAGGAAATTACTCAAGAAGTTGAGAATATTTCCAAACCTATTGAGTCAAATATTTGGAGACTCTATTGTTACCTAATTGGAACAAGGAGAGTAGGAGATTTATATTACATTATTTGAACAAAATATCTTCATTGTATTGATAAATTTTGAGAGAAATAGAGTGTAAAATATTTTTGCTTATTCAACATGTAATGTCATTTTAAATCAATATAATTCTAAGTTTTTTTTTCTATTATTTCTATGTTATATGGATGTGTTACTATGTAATGGATTACATTATTTGAATGCATTGCATACATTTCTCTCATTGGTCAACTTTTAGTTTTATTACGATATTTGAATAAGTCTAAGAGCACCAATTTCTCTTTCCCCCATTCTCTTTGTTCATATCATTTATGTTGTTAAATTGCTATAACAACCCAATGAATCTAGGCACCGGTCTACATAAGGCATAACAATGGTTGTTTTCTTGCTTGATCATTTTTAATACATCTAGTGTAATCTAATCTGGAGTGTGTAATTAGTGTAATATCGTAAATTACCATTGGGGTTTCCTTACCCATTCTGTAGTTTCTCCTTAGCAATATTTTGTATTAAAAAAAATAAAGTGGTAGGTTGACCAGATCCTGTAATAGCTCATTGGTTTCAAATTATTTCTTGCAGTGTGACAATAAAATCCTATGGATGCAAGAAATGGTTCCAACACACCCCATGGGATAGAGGTGTACAATTACTAAAAATGGTTGAAATAAATCTTGAAATGAGATCTACCAAAAACAAAGTAAACCTCTTGAAAATATCCAAATCATTCATTTTGGTCAAGAAACTCGTCACTTTATTCATCATCCTTCCCTCATCGACTCGTTGTTTGAGGGGGTAGTCATAATGTCAACAATCATAATCAAAATCAACAAAGAATTACTCGTTCATGTCAAATTGTGTTCGTCTTATGAATCATTACCAACAAGTATCATAAGCTTACCCTTTACTAGGGGAAAAAAAAAATATGATAGTTAAGCTTGTAGCTCTCCTCATTTTGGACCTATAGTACAACTGAAGCTACCCGATCACCTTATGGATGTGGATAAAATTTTACAAATTTAAGCCTTCCATCCTGTTGGAAGCAATGATTCTAAGATTTATGCCTTTTCTCATGACTAGGGTATCCAATACTAATTATATCAATGATCATAATACACCCTACAATGTGGCCCTTGGTGGTCTATTTTTTCTCAACGCTATGTTTTCCCATAATGCATCCCAAAAAGGGGCATTTGTAGATACCTAAAACATCTCATGTTTATGAGACTACTCATATGGGCACATCCAAAGGCCATATGAATGATATTGGACCTCTCCAAGAGCCAAAAGTGGTCCTAACCACTCATAAGGGGTAATTCTAGCCCATTCAGGCTTAGCTGCTATCAATCAGAGCGATTGCCATAATTGGTTGCTAAAGCTAAGAGCGGATAGATCTAGCTACTGATTTAGATAGTGATTAGCACCAAAACATAGTCTAGCCATGAATACAGGTCTAGATCATGCATTTTGATTGCACTTGCATTGTTTGTGAATGGTTTTTGGCATGGATCTCCCAGAGATACTTCTAACTACCCCTTCAATACAAATTTGTGACTGATCCTTCCCCCTCTAACGATCAGTAGCATGCAGATATGAATCTTGACTTCTCTAGGAAGCCAATGTCTAGATCTAGATCTGAATTTGATAGATCTACATATGAATCCTCCTAAGAAAAATAAAGGATCCATGAATATCAAAATTTTGTGTAGCAAAGGCCTAGTATATCGGAGAGTGAATCCACGCCCCCTTGAGGAGTAGTGAAGCATTGTACGATTGAGCTATGCCTATGCATATATATTTAGATTTACCTATTTTTCATTGCCAACCAATGTACTAAACACAATAGGTAACCCTTGAACATAAATTTGAGCAAGGGATTGACTACCATAGCTCTTGTATCTTGAGGTAAACTCTTTAGTCTACTGGTCGTTGTCATTGATAGTGGCCTACAGTCATGGTCGCTCTAAGAAGTAGTGGCTAGGATTTGAGGTGTCATTTCCCTTGTTTTAGCTTAGATATGCCATTAATTTTTGCTTCATTATTTAGTCTTAGCATAGATCTAATTTATGTAATGCATTTGCACTAATATTTTTGAGTTTTCCATACAATTATTGCTTAGATTTTCTACAATTTAATCTTATTATGCTCATATATCATGTTTATTGAAATTAATAATAAAAGCCTCATTAGGAGAGGCTGCTCGTACTACTAATTGTATTTTTTTGTTTCTATGCACGTAGGTTACAGGTTCATAAGACTGTTTCAAGGCATCCAATGCATAATATCTCTCCAAGACGAGAGGAAGAGGCATCTATAAGGCCTCATACAACTTTGTGTATGATATCAGGAGGCCTATAGAGTGTACCACCCCTTGCAAGGGGATATATGCTTTATCATTATTCTTCCTATATCTTATTTTATTGAACTTGGGTATCCCTTATAGGGATCAATATGTAATCGAGATTTTCAAGGATTAATAAAATATCTTTATTTATTTATCATTTTTGTGTTATCTATACTTTACGGTCTTTCATTTGATATAATATTGGAAGTAGAATAATGGTGCATGATTCTCGAGGTCACACAATATGAGTGATGTGGGTGTGATTGTGGTATTCAATAAGGATAGCTACAAGATGGTTCATGAAGTCTTAGTATTGGTAAGGGGAGTTTGTATAGAAACTTTGTCAGTCTTGAGGCTCGCACTATAAGTATTGATTGCAATAATTCTTTAGTTTTAGAGGATAATAATACGGTATAAGAAGCTAGTGAAGAAAATATTGTGCCATCAACACATAGGTCATATTGGTGAGAAAGATATTCAAACATTAAAAATGGAAGGTATGGTTGAAGGAATTTTTGATTGCCCATTAAATTTTGATTTTTATGAGCACTGTATTTTTGAAAAGCATATATGAGTTAAGTTTCCTAGTAGTGCTACAAGATCTATAGGAATTTTGCATCTAGTTCACAGTGGTGTGTTTGGACTTGCAAAAGTACCATCGTTAGGTAAATTTATCTATTTATTACATTTATATATGAATTTTCAAGAAAGACCTATGTATATTTTTTATAGAACAAATATGATGTTTTCAATAAATTTAAAGAGTTTAAATATCTTGTAGAAAATCAGATAGAGAAAAAGATAAAGGTTTTGAGAAGTGACAATGGTGGTGAGTATGTCTCTAATAAATTTAAGTAGTTTTGAGAAAAATCTCAATGGGTGTTGTGCTTTATACACCACCATGAGGTCCATTATGAGATAAATATGAGATAATGGCTCAAGACTCTCGTAGCATTGCTCAAGTTATTTTCCAATAATTTTTATTTGAGAAAATATGAGACTAGGCAATACGAGAGGAGCGAATAATGGAATTGGGTGTCCTTATAAAAAAGAAAAATAAAATTAAATATATATGAAGCAGATTATGTAAAGGAAGGAAAGAAAGAGGGAAAACATTTTCCAGACTTATATAATTTTGATTATAGAAAACATATGGATATAATCAAAGAAGTATTGGAATCATGCAAAAAAATAAAATTGAGAAAAAGAAGACATAAAAAGCTTCCCTATAAATTCATAGTATGATGAAAAACACAAATAAGTAAGGAGAACCTTGAAAGAACCAGACAAAGAGAAAGTAAACAACATACATAAACAACTAGTGGAAACAAACCCAAAAAAATACATTAGATCAAGACAAAAAAATTTTGCTATTTATTTCAAAGTATAATCTAAGATGATTATGGATAGAGCTACAATAGATCAAAAGACATGCAAAAAAACAATATCATAAGCAAACAATTGTTGTAATAATCTAAGTAGTTATATGAGAGAAACTAGGAAAAGGATACCCCTCCTATAATTTCACACATAAAATCAATTCTTAATGAAAGGAAAAGGCTACTTGATATAATTTTATTGTAGGTAAAAATTTAGATATTACATAAAAATAATAGATGATTTAATTATTGTAGACACCTAATTTTGCTCCCTATATTAACCATTCAACACATCGCCCATTGCAAATTCGATCAATTTGACCAAATCACCTTTTGTACCCAAATTCAAGGTAAAAAGATCCCATCAATGTTTTCCTTATCAAAACTAGGTCAAACGGACTCCAATATTTATAAAATTTTTACCATTGAAAAGCTCTTAGAACAAGCTTTCCAACATGCCTAAGCATGGTAAATTGATACTCATAAAAAATTTGCAAATAATGGATGACTTTGACCTTCACAAAGCTAGGGCAAATGACCTCCAAATTTTACAAAATTTATGCTATTTGGAAAGCTCTTGGAACAATATTTCTAACAAGTATAGGCATGACAAATTCATACTTACAATTAATTTATAGCAATGAATTTTCCAATGGCAAATTTGCACCGACAACAAATTTGCAAAACCATCGAAAAAACTCTTAGTCTCAAAGGTGCAACTTCCAATTACCATCAGTTCCATCACTTTGTGTTTGATTAGATCAAAATCAATATCAATATGTTGGAAATACCAATTAGAGGTAGTTAACTTAGCAACCACCTCTAATTAACCCATGCAACTATCAATTAGAGGTAGATAACTCAACAACCACCTCTAATTAGCTCATGCAACTACCAATTAGAGGCAATTAACTTCCCAATCAACCTCCAAGTAAATCTTGTAAATGCTAATCAAACATAATTAACTAAACTTCTCACCTTTCAAATAGAAGCAAAATTAGATGACTCACCTCTCAAAAAGTGCATGCATCCAACTTATCGTGAGCACTCTTGGTAGTAATTCCTAAGTTCCATCTTCTATAAAAGGAGGTCTTTGGGATTCCAAGGAGGTTACACAAAAAATTTCAAAGATATATTGGTTGTAGAGGGGAAAATTGACACACCTAGAAAAGGGAAATGAAATGCATCTATTGATCTAAGCACTAAAAAGAAACATTTAATATAAGCATGATAAAAAATAAGTAAAATAAATGGGGTCTTTATATTAATTGATTTTTCAAATCCACGGTTACAAAATGTCCTCTTGAGAGCTCTGATTTGATACAATTATTAAAGAAGCATCAAAGGATATAGTCCTGTTGAGTGGTATTTTCACCCAATTGTGAAAGTACACTCTCCCTTAGGATTTGGGTTCCAAATCCCCTCTTGCAAAGAAGTTAAACAAACAACTTCTCCAAGGTCTCCGCTATATTAGCATTTGCATGTATATTAGTAACCTCAAATAAAGATATTCAATTTAAATGCTTGGAACACCTTAGTGATTGCAAGTAACTGTAAACAAGGGGCAATGTTGGTTTATTTTACCATGAAACTTTAGTGATTGTTCATTGAACCAAAATAAAACAAATGTGAGTTGGCCCTCATATGACCACGATGTAGTGCCTTAATTCCTTTTATCTTGAGGGTTTTAAAATATATTTTATCTTCTTTATTAAATCCAAATATGGCTTCTTATCATCGAGATGAAGATAGCTTTCAATGTGATCGATAAACTATCCCTCTTTGGTGAAATAGGTTTTCACAAAGAGGCAATAATTTATGGCCTTGAATTAAGGGCTTTAAATGTCACTTTAACTTATCCCTCTTAAATGAAATCAAATTTTCATCAAGATGAACAATTAAGTGCTTTGAAGAAAAGACCTTCAATGTAATACTCAAATTACCCCCCTTTCGTAAAATTAGAATTTTTATGAAGAGAGGGTAATTTTAGGCCCAAAAATGGAAATTTGTGAAAATGCCATAAAACATAACTCCTTCAATGAAATTGGAATTTTCATGAAGGGAATGTCATCATAGGCTCATGAGTGCAAAAAAAACTGAAAAAAAGAAATTCGGCCCAAAAATGGAAATTTTCTATTTTCGGATTTTTTAAAATCTGTAATAAAACATCAACTTCGGTGAATTTTTAAAAATACTAAACAACTCCGAAAATGAAATTTCAAAGTGCGTATTGGAAGTTTGAAGTATAACCTATGCAATGGTGAAATTGTTTTTGGATTTTGAAATTTTTTTAATGTTTATTTTAATGCCTGAAAATTAAAAAAAAATTAAAATTTCTGGAAAAATAAAATGCAGAAAAATGAAAGTTGAAGTGCAGAAAGTGAACCACATGATACATTCAGTTTGATGCTATCCTATTCCGAAAAAACCGAAGATGTGAGGTTTTCATGCATGCAACCTAACCTATTGGACTTGCAAAACAAGCACAATCCGGATAAGCTAAGTGCTGGCTCCTAGGGTTTTAAATGAGTTTTTTAGATTTAAACATTAGCATGAAGCAACCAAGAAACTTGCATAAACTCCATTTACAAGCCTAAAATCTGAAAAGGGAAAAAAAATAAACATTTAATCTTGCATGCAGAAAATGACTCCTCCTTTCTTGCCCATAAGATGCAACTTTCTAAAATTTTCTGTATTAAAATATATCTTTGTACATGGCAGAAATCTGGTTTTCTCAAAGAACCAGTCCAATGTGGAAGGAAAAATATCCAGAAAAACCCAGTGCCAAGGCCTTGCCTTCATTCCTGCAATCTTCTCTGAAAAGTTTCCAACCTCTAAAACAACCTTCCATGACGTATTTAAATTTTTTGAAAATTTTTGTTTCTCCTTCTAAAACTGTTCATTTCATTTATGTGTGCAACGTTTGGTTTCTTATTTGTTTTCCAACATATTCGTTTAGTCTTCAATGCGACGTTGGCCCTGTAACCGTTTCTCCCACGCCTTTGCCTTTGTTTCACCTTTCATTTGAGTAGGCTTTTGGTGTAACGGACAAACACATTAACGTGTTTATCCCTTTTCTTTTTATATGAGGAGGTCTATTATTATGTTGACCATAGCCCACTATAATATTAATGTATATATATATATATATATTTTTAGTGTTGGCCATAACCCCAATCCACATGTATAAATGAAATGCCTTTAGATTCTTTGTTTACATGCACCTCGGGTGTAATAGATATGTCTTCAATTATATCCTTGTGGACTGGGTCTATAAGAGCAAGGTCTATGGTAACACTTGCGGTGATTATGACGCGACCAAGGCTATGTCCACGTCACGCTCCCGGTGGCCCTGGTTGCCGCTGTCCTCCTTCCAATGCCGCTTGTATAGCCTTATTTCCATAGCTTGTTTGGGTATCATTATTACCCCACTATGCCCTTTTGCCTAACTTCCTTTGACCCTGTGTAATGCTTCCTGCAATTATGCTCTTACGATGTCTATCCCTCGAGCATCTGAACCAATACCATCCTGTCAAATCCCGCTCTCGGTTGTCAAATATCGCTCCCGATGCTTTGTTGAGGGTCGTAGATAATAAACCACATCTGCTGCATCCATTTTTAAATACGACATCTCCCGGTTATGGCTTACCGTGCTATTTGTCGTCCTATGATTCAAAACAACATCATTTGCCTACACAAATATCATCAATATACTGACGAACATCACTTCAAACTACTGTATTGAAGCCTCCCACGATGCTTCTTCCAGTCTTCACACTGTTGTTGTAGATCATCCACCACACTGTCAGTCTGTGCCATGATATGTGCGATAGACGAGGTCATCCTCAGCATTGCTCGGCATTCCCAGGTTGGCATTTGGTTCCACCTTAACACCCCCTTTTACTCGATGTTCATCACACACCCCTGCGCTCAGGTAATTACTGTCAAAAGCTGCTGTTCTGTGACACTCTACATATCTGTCCAAAGCCATGCCATCACTCGGGGTCTATTTCTACTCTTTGTCAGTCTGAGAATTCTTTGAGAACTGCCTCAGCCACCGGTTCTGCATCACCATTGACTAAAACATTCAAACCATGATTCCATTCACGCTGTCGTGGCATCTCGTCCAAGCTCTCAGGTTGTTGTGTGGGCCTTCCTCCGCATTCTACATACCTTGTGGACACCACATTATCTCTACATCACACTTGGCTAGCAAAAATGTAACTGGTTTGACCACATGTGTTTTTTTGCGTCACCAGTGACTCGATGAATTATCAGTACGCATTTCACGTCAAGTCGAGTTATGAAGTTGTCGCTGTCATGAAACCGACATTGAAACTGCCCTTTGAGCACGCGACTCCTCTTGATACCCTCACGACCGTTTTGCATGCCCATTCCTTTGCGATAAAATTGCTTTCGAGTATTGAATAAAGCTAAGGTTGATGCTTTAAATTTATCGTATATCGTCTATCAACAAACGCATACCATTTCCACGTCTGCATGGTTATCTTCATGCTTCACCACCTCGGGTCGTTTACCGGTCCATTATTATTGGTCCGTCGCCGTCAGTGTGTATCCACTGCCGAAGTTGCCGCGTTCACCACGCTTGATCGAGGTCTCTACAAAAAAAAAAAAAATTAAGACGACAAAACCCTTTTATTAGACACAAACTAACCTATCATTTTAGTAAGCCAAAATAATCAATTCATTCATTTATTTTTTATTTTTTAAAGTAACACTTCTTATACACATCTATCATGGGCATTAAACTCCAATAATAGCTGGATAATTTATTACTTGCTTTTACTTTTATTTTTCTTTTTATTCTCATATATCTATACATATATATGAAATATGCATATAGACATATTTTATTAGAACTTTCTCTTGAATTGATAGGACACAAGCACATTACACATACATGATAAAAACAACAACACAATATTAGCAATAACATTGCTAACACAACATTGACGATAAAAATCATCGACAACAAACAAAACAACAAAACACAAAAGCACACAAACCGAAAAGCGACAAGAAAGGCGAAAAAAAATGCGAAAAACGACACAAAAACCGCAAGAAAGACGAAAAAATCATCGACAAGAAAAAGTTGACAATAAAAAATCATCGACAAGAAAAAGTTGTCGACAATAAAAATCGTCGATCAAAACTGACAATAACTGCAAGCCCATAATAAACGAAAGCATCAGACACTAAAAATGAAATGTAAAGACCCAGATACCAAAACGAAAAGGTGGGTCCCCAATTTTGGGGTACGTTGTGGAACAACCACAACAAATGGTGACTCTGCTGGGAAATGCTCCTGAGCATTTTGGTGAGAACCCAACCTGAAAACACACAAACTCAAACACAAGCATCAACAAATATCCAAAGAATGAAACTAGATGAGAAATACATGAAGCATTAGAATTATTAAGCATCAGCTCAATGTGTGCAGTGTGATTCATTCCCTATCGTTTGAAATTGATCAACATTCCATCATCTGTTTCACTTATGATTCATGCATATGAGAAGTTATGGATGATTCCTTTAGGATTTAATGTATGGCAAATATGCTAGAGATATAACAACCTGCTTTGCAAAGGCTCAAACTTTCTAGTACCATGAACAAACATATTAAAACTGTCAAACCCTCTTAGGACCAAATATGTGTATACTAAATTAATTTACTAGATCCCAAAGTTGGTTATGTGTCACTATCATCTTGAACCAACGCATGTGTAGGTGGGATCAGAGCTTTGGGGAATAGGATTCCCAACCTAAGCGAGATGGGAATTTAACCCTATCCTTACTACTCTGATCTGGAGTTCATTACCTCATCTTGAACAAAATGATTTAACCTGTTATGGATGAAACTGTCAGGCTAGCCTGTCCATTTGAGCAGTCAGTGGTCTTGCTTTTAGACAAGACATGTTGCCACGCATGAGCATACTCCACTGCCAGTCAGGCGTCTATAGCCCCGGTGGAGATCAACCCCATAATCCAGGATTTGGCTTTACTTTTGATTTCTTGAACCTTGGGGATGACTACCCATCCTTGCAAGGGACATGTAGTACGATCCTTCCAATCCAATATTAATGATGAAATGAAAGTAGAATGAAAAATATTTGCTTTGGAATTTCAAGTTCTTGAGTGGGCAAAATAGAAGCTTTGGGGAATCAGATTCTCAACCTAAGCGAGATGAGAATTAGACCCTATCCTTACTACTCCATGAAGGTCAAATCAGAGCTTTGGGGAGTTGGATCCTCAACCTAAGTTCGATGGGGATTTAACCCTATCCTTACTACTCTGATTTTAGGCTTTAAACACTATGGGAGTGGTAAAAACCACTATTTTAAGGATTATGTTGCATGATAGGACAGACACGAAATACTCCTTTCGCCTCACCTTTTCTTCCAAGTATGGTTTTGACCATTTTGCTCAAGATCCTCTTTAATATGTGTAGAACGTGCTTGGTTCAAGGTAGTTTGGGCATCCATTCCCAACCTTAGGATCCTTTTAATATATGTTATATAATAACCCTAAGAGGATTTGACACCTTTTCAATGATTGTATTTGAAATGAAGATGCAATTGAGATGAAATGTATATGCAATGTGGAATGTAACATGAGATATGGATGAATGCATTGCTCTTTTTGAAATGCGGATGGAGTATACCACCTACTTTGCCATAATTTGTAAAACCGACAACTTCATGCATCACAAGTTCCAAACGATATTCTTTAATGTGTTTGCGATACTCGTGGAGCTTTCTGCAATACAATTTCGATGTTTCATATTCTCTTAGTCTTAGTCAACATTCATAAGGACATAAGTTGACATCTCGCTTTTCTTTTTTTTTTTCAAGACAAACCAAAAGTGTCCAAAGGACCAACACACAAAACTTAAAACAAAAATGAGATCCAATCCAAAACCAAAACACGAAAACCAAAAGTATATACAAATGTACAATATAATACAAGATGGTGCAAAGTTTGGATTATCATTTTCTCGAATCCCAAACCTGATTAGAATTCTTTAAAAGACATGACCTGATACGCATACCAAGTTTTATAGGAATCCAACAAAAACAAGATCAAACCAAACAAAGAAACAAACTTCCACTTGCCCCTCTCACCATACCAATTAGATTTAGTTCCATTAGTATTCTCATAGGTGAGATTCAAATTACCAAATTGATTAGACAATGGTTGATTTTCAATTCTTTCTTGTCTATTATTTAAGGTGTAAATCTCATAATTCCATTCATGATTTAGAACTAGGCTTTCTTTATTCAAAATGAAATTTTGTAAGCAAGAGCCTATTTCTAAAAATTTCAAAGCTAATTCATTTTCCATGTTCTTAGGCCAATCAAAATTGTGCAAAAATTTACAAGCATCTAGGATATTTACTAAATGGGGATCATTAGAAGTTTTTATCCTAGGTTCAAGAATTAATTGTTGATGAATTTGATTTAGCAATTTAAGTGCATCAAGCTCCTTTTCATTCATTAAAGTAATGTTATCAAAGGTGTGGTTAGAAATTAATCCTTGTTCTTCATTCACCTTCAATGGCATTTCATCATAAATATCATCCAAATTGAACATGGTTATACAAATCTTCACCTAAATCTTGGATGTTTGGACACAAAGGTTTAGATTTTACCTTTTTCACATTTTCATTTACCAAAATTTGGTGAGGATTTGCAATTCCCTCTTTACCTCATGGTCTTCATATTCTTCATTGATTACTTTTTCATCAAACATACCAAAATTGGGCACCCAATTGAAAACATGCCCATCCTTTTCAACCCTCAAATATTCTTGGTCAAAGTGTATGTCAAGTAACTCATCTTCATGATCAATCACTTGCGTTGCTTCTAATAGATCAACCACTTTGTCATTTAATTCCAATTCTTTGTTCACTATCCATGGTATCTCTTCATTTGAATCCTCAACATAATCATGCAAACTTGTATCTGAATCTTCAATGAATTTATATTCAACATGATCAAATTTTGTAACCTTCTCAAATCTTGTGAATATGAGATCTTCGTATGAAGTAGAAGTTTCAACATCCTGCATATAAATTGGAATAGAGGATTCATAAATAGGGGTGTGAGGAAATAACACATCTTCATATCTTCCCCAACCATTGTAAAAATTATCTTCCAAATTTGTGGGATGAAACTCCATGGTATTTGTGACATGATCTTTTGATTCATTCATCAATTCACTTTCTTCTTTGTCCTTGGTAGTAGGATCATTATAATATTCCAAAATTTGATGAGATTTGAAACCCTCTTCCAAAACATCCTCAAATTGTAGAAGAGTTGTAATATCTTCCTTTGAGTAGGCGATTATGTTGTCCTGTATATCAATTGGCACACAAGTTTCATTAGCAGTTTTGGAGTGAGTGTAGTCTTCCCACTTCTTCCAAGCATCATAATAATCATCTTCCAAAGTCAAGTGGTGACGTTCAACTACTTCTTCAACATATTCCAATTCATCAATGTGTTTCTCATCAAATTCACCTTCACCTTCCTTAGATGGTTCAATTATTTTCAAAAGTGGGTCATTTTTTGAATTCAAATTTGTAAGGCTATCATAGTCCAACTTGGTAACCCATGATTTTGTTTCATCACAATTTGGAGGGTGAAGAATTTCTTGGTCATTAATTTCAAACATCTCATCGAGAGTGTCTTCCAAGAACAAGTGGTGAAATTCTATCATATCTTCAAATTCATTTATTGATTTTCTTCCAATTTCACTTTCAACCACTTCATTCAATTCTATGGCAGTTTTTGTCCTATCACCTATCTCAAACCTTGTTGAATTTAGGACCCCTTTATCTAAATAATCATGTATCTCTATGAACGAGATCATTTCTGCATAATCCTCACTGGTGGATGTTGGCTTAGCAATTTGCACCTCCTCTTGGACTACATCTAAGGTGGTTGTAACATTTGGACTTTCAAATTCATCCCCTTGATCATTTACCTTAGGTATCATTGGAGTGGAGGGTGCTATATTTAATGGTTGGTGTCGGTTGGCATCACTAACTCCAAAAGAACAATCTCTCATGTGAACATGTTGTGCCTTTTCTTCTTCCAACACTTGTTGTTCTACCTTTTCCAGGATCTCATAGATTGTCCCTAGAGACAAGTCATCCAAGTTTTTCTTTAATGAGTGTAACAAGTTTGGGGTGTATGGCTCCCATGTATACTTGAATAGCTTCCTCTTCTGATGTGTTAAAATTTTCCCACATTTGGGAGTGCAACTCACGAAATCTTCCATTGAATTGACTCAAGGATTCATTAGGCTCATTACGTATGGAGGTGAACTGATTTTTCAACATCTCTAAGTCAACCTTGATTACCAAAATGATAAAGATAGGTTGCTTCTAGTTGTCTCCAAGAAGTCCTAACCTCCATGGGTAGTTGGCCATACCAAAAGAATGGTCTATCATCCAAAATGTATGCAAATAACTTACAAGCCACCTCCTCATAGAAAATTTGGAATTGACATAATGTATTCTTGTAGACATACAATTTTTGCAAGTATCCTAGTGGCACCTCTTGATTAAAATGTCGTAGAAACTCCAATAACATTTTAGGAATTTGATAGGGTATCCCATGCATAGACAAACCCTTATAATGATCCTCCATCATAGATACCATTCTTTCTCATAGAGATGCTACTTCAGCTCTTATGTCGTATGTCGTCTGTTGAGCAAGGTGCAAAAACAATATTGTCATTGTTGTCAACACAATCAGACTGATCGGTTGATGCAGTGGACAGGAGTTAAGAGGTTATTTAGAGTATGTACAGTGGTTTTCCAAAATAAAGAAGTGGCCCATATACTAAAAATCAAAATAAAAATCACAAGGAAGAAAACTGTCGCGATATCACAAAATGTTGAGAAGAAAGAAAACTGTCGTGATATCGCGACATGTTTGGAGAGAAAGAGCAAGAAAGCAAAACTGTCGCGATATCACGACAATTTTGGAAAGAAAGAGCTAGAAAGCAAAACTATCGCGATATCGTGACATGTTCGGAGAGAAAGAGCAAGAAAGAAAAACTGTCATGATTTCGCGACATGTTGGAAGAGAAAAAGACAAGTAGAAAAAGTGTCACGATTTCGTGACATATTGCAAGAGAAAGAGGAGAGAGAAAAATGTCGCGATTTCGCAACATGTTTCATTTTCGCGGTCCAAAGCGAAGAGAAAGAGGAGAGAGAAAAAGGTGTCATGATTTCACGACATGTTTCATTTTCGTGATCCAAAGTGAAGAGAAAGATGAGAGAGAAAAAGGTGTCACGATTTTGTGACATGTTTCATTTTCGCGGTCCAAAGCGAAGAGAAAGATGAGAGAGAAAAAGGTGTCACGATTTCGCGACATGTTTCATTTTCGCGGTCCAAAGTGAAGAAAGATTATACGAACGAAAAAGTGTCACGATTTCGTGACATATTGCAAGGAAGGTTGTACGGATGAAAAAGTGTCACGATTTCACGACATATTGCAAAGAAGGTTGTACGGACGAAAAAGTGTCGCGATTTTGCGACATATTGCAAGGAAGGTTGTACGGACAAAAAAGTGTCATGATTTCGCGACATGTTGCAGGAGAGAGAATCCGAAAGAAAAAGTGTTGCGATTTCACGATGTTGCAGGAGAAAGAGTCTGAGAGAAAAAGTGTTGCAATTTCGCGACATGTTGCAGGAGAGAGAGTCCGAGAGAAAAAGTGTCACGATTTCGCGACATGTTATAGGAGAGAGAGTCCGAGAGAAAAAGTGTTGCGATTTCGTGACATGTTGCAGGAGAGAGAGTTCAAGAGAAAAAGTGTCACGATATCACGACATGTCATGTTTTCGTGACCCGAAGGCAAGAGAGAGAGTCCAGGAGAAAAAGTGTCACGATATCGTGACATGTCGCATTTTCAAGACTTAAGGAGGAGAGAGAAAGTAAGAAGGCAGAAGTGTCATGATATCGCGACAAAAGTAAAGAAGAAGAGTATGGAGGCGAAAGTGTCGCGATATCGCGACATGTGTTTTGCAGGTGCAAAGCCGAGAAGAGGAAAAAGAGGCATAAGTGTCACGATTTTACGATAGGTCACTTTGGCACGAGCAAAGAAGAGAACCCAGCCGAAATAAGATATGTAACAGTTAACTGGAGTTATACGGCAGTTACAAGTGTAGTTGGAGAAGAAATTCATGCAGATAAAATAAGAAGAGTTAACTGAAGTCAGTACGTCATTTACAGGTGCAGTTACAATGAAAACGCATGCATGCACAGAAAAGAAGACGAACAGTCATGACCAAGAAGACGAACAGTCATGGTAAAATTATGTGTCAATTCGTTGCATGTAACGTAAATTCCTACTCTATATAGACAAAAGGAGTTACATATAAAAGGCGTTACAATTGACAAGAGGCAGATGAGAATATGAAAGAAAAAGTTACAATTGACAAGTGGCGTATGAGAAATGAAAGAAGGCATTATAACTGGAGTTACAAAGCGAAAGGATTGTTATAAAAGGAGATCTGCGTGGAGAGTTATGAGCTTCTGAAAAGAGAGAAAAAGTTCTACAAGAAGAGGGTTGAAGAGTGTCGTAAGAAATATTTGAGCAAAGCCGTGAGAGCCAAAAAAGTGCAGTAAGTAGAGCTTTTAGTGTGTGTGGCAGTCTGGTGAAAAGTGAGAAAGTTTGGGTAAGCAATAGACCAGTCAGGGTCTTGAATAAGTGAAGGCATTTTTATGTCAGTCTTATAGCTCAAAATTTGCAGTCCAAGTAGGTGCTTGGAATTAAGGGTTGGTGCTCCTTTCTGTGGATGCAGATAAATCAGGAGTTGGTGCTCTTTCCAGTTGGTGCTGATAAAGTGATTGTAAAATTGATATTTTGCAAACGCTAGATTTGGACGTTAATCCAAGCAGTCAATTTTGAAGAGTAGCCAAATTGGTGAACCTCGTTACATCGTGTGTTGTGGAATGCTCTCTTGTGATACTTACTTTATCTGACTTAAATATTCATTGTTTCATTATTAAGAGTTGTAGATTTGAATTTTAAATAGCTACATTGATTCACCCCCCCTCTCAGTGTCATTGTGAGACTAACATCGTCATTAGTAAAACTCAAAATATAACTCTAGAACCAAATATGTTAGTCAAAATAGAAGAAGGAACCAGGACAAAGCAATATTCTAAAAATTTAATTTAGTTTCTGATTCACCAGATCACATATGCACAAGTGAAGAGCATACTCCTAGTGTTGTAGGCTTTCTGATTCACAAGATCATATTACATGTAAGTGAAGAGCATAATACCGAAAAAAAATACATTTTAGACAAAATAATTCCTTACAAATAAGCATGAAATGAGTAGCAAAAACATGTAACGTATGAATAATCATGTTAGCATCAACCAAGAGATGTATCCATTAAAATAAAATAAAAGTAATTGCATGGAGGCAACCTCGTTAGTCAAGACCAAAATTTTTCAAAATAAAATCAAAACACATTATTCCTGTATGAACAATCAAAAGCGTTAGAACAATGCATAACAATTCATGTCCTCCTTTTAACACTGCAAGGTTGTATTGTTAAAATAGGGCGAAATGTAATAATCAATAGGGCATGAAATATTCAAAATTTAAATCCCTATAGCATTTAAATCACACTGAAATAAACCAATTCAGGCCCTCCTTCTAGCGCCAATCTGTTGAGTGGTATTTTCACCCAATTGTGAAAATACACTCTCCCTTAGGATTTGGGTTCCAAATCCCCTCTTGCAAAGAAGTTAAACAAACAACTCCAAGGTCTCCGCTATATTAGCATTTGCATATGTGTATTAGTAATCTCAAATAAAGATATTCAATTTAAATGCTTGGAACACCTTAGTGATTGCAAGTAATCGTAAACAAGCGGCAATGTTGGTTTATTTTACCATGAAACTTTAGTGATTGTTCATTGAACCAAAATAAAGCAAATGTGAGTTGGCCCTCATATGACCACGATGTAGTGCCTTAATTCCTTTTATCTTGAGGATTTTAAAATAGATTTTATCTTCTTTATTAAGTCCAAATATGGCTTCTTATCATGGAGATGAAGATAGATTTCAATGTAATCGATAAACTATCCCTCTTTGATGAAATAGGTTTTCACAAAGAGGCAATAATTTATGGCCTTAAATTAAGGGCTTTAAATGTCACTTTAACTTATCCCTCTTAAATGAAATCAAATTTTCATCAAGATGAACAATTAAGTGCTTTGAAGAAATGACCTTCAATGTAATACTCAAATTACCCCTCTTTCATAAAATTAGAATTTTTATAAAGAGGGCAATTTTAGGCCCAAAAATGGAAATTTGTGAAATGCCATAAAACATAACTCCTTCAATGAAATTGGAATTTTCACGAAGGGAATGTCATCATAGGCTCATGAGTGCAAAACAAAACTAAAAAAAAAAAATTCGGCCCAAAAATGGAAATTTTTTATTTTTGGATTTTTTAAAATCTGTAATAAAACAACAACTTCGGTAAATTTTTAAAAATACTAAACAACTCCGAAAATGAAATTTCAAAGTGCGTATTGGAATTTTGAAGTATAACCTACACAATGGTGAAATTGTTTTTGGATTTTGAATTTTTTTTAATGTTTATTTTAATGCCTGAAAATTAAAAAAACATTAAAATTTCTAGAAAAATAAAATGCAGAAAAATGAAATTTGAAGTGCAAAAAGTGAACCACATGATACATTCAGTTTGATTGATGCTATCATATTCCGACAAAACTGAAGATGTGAGGTTTTCATGCATGCAACCTAACCTATTGGACTTGCAAAACAAGCACAATCCGGATAAGCTAAGTGTTGGCTCTAGGGTTTTAAATGAGGTTTTTAGATTTAAACATTCGCATGAAGCAATTAAGAAACTTGCATAAACTCCATTTACAAGCCTAAAATCTGAAAAGGGAAAAAAAAAATAAACATTTAATCTTGCATGCAGAAAATGACTCATCCTTTCTTGCCCATAAGATGCAACTTTATGAAATTTTTTGTATTAAAATGTTTTTTTATACATGGCAGAAATCTGGTTTTCTCAAAGAACCAGTCCAATGTGGAAGGAAAAATATCCAAAAAAACCCAGTTCCAAGGCCTTGCCTTCATTCCTGCAATCTTCTCTGAAAAGTTTCCAACCCCTAAAACAACCTTCCACGACGTATTTAAAATTTCTAAAAAATTTTGTTTCTCCTTCTACAATTGTTCGTTTCATTTATGTGTGGAACATTTGGTTTCTTATTTATTTTCCAACAATATTCGTTTAGTCTTCAATGCGACGTTGGCCCTGTAACCGTTTCTCCCATGCCTTTGCCTTTGTTTCACCTTTCATTTGAGTAGGCTTTTGGTGTAACGGACAAACACATTAACGTGTTTATCCCTTTTGTTTTTATATGAGGAGGTCTATTATTATGTTGACCATAGCCCACTATAATATTAATGTATATATATATATTTTTTAGTGTTGGCCATAACCCCAATCCACATGTAGTTCGTATAAATGAAATGCCTTTAGATTCTTTGTTTACATACACCTCGGGTGTAATAGATATGTCTTCAATTATATCCTTGTGGATTGGGTCTATAAGATCAAGGTCTATGGTAAAACTTGCGGTGATTATGACGTAGCCAAGGCTATGTCCACGTCACGCTCCCGGTGGCCCTGGTTGCCGCTGTCCTCCTTCCAATGCCGCTTGTATAGCCTTATTGTCGTAGCTCGTTTGGGTATCATTATTACCCCCACTATGCCCTTTTGCCTGACTTCCTTTGACCCTATGTAACGCTTCCTGCAATTATGCTCTTACGCTGTCTATCCCTCGAGCATCTGAACCAATACCATCCTATCAAATCCCGCTCTCGGTTGTCAAATCTCGCTCCCGATGCTTTGTTGAGGGTCGTAGATAATAAACCACATCTGTTGCATCCATTTTTAAATACGACATCTCTCGGTTATGGCTTACCATGCTATTTGTCATCCTATGATTCAAAATAGCATCGTTTTTCTACACCAATATCATCAATATACTGACAAACATCACTTCAAACTGCTGTATTGAAGCCTCCCACGATGCTTCTTTCGGTCTTCACACTGTTGTCGTAGATCATCCACCACACTGTCAGTCTGTGCCATGATATGTGCGATAGACGAGGTCATCCTCAACATTGCTTGGCATTCCCAGGTTGGCATTTGGTTCCACCTTAATGCCCCCTTTTACTCGATGTTCATCACACACCCCTACGCTCAAGTAATTACTATGAAAGCTGATGTTCTATGACACTCTACATATCTATCCAAAGTCTTGCCATCACTCGAGGTCTATTTCTACTCTCCTTTAGTCTAAGAATTCTTTGAGAACTACCTCAGCCACCGGTTCTGCATCACCATCGACTAAAACATTCAAACCATGATTCCATTCACGCTGTCGTGGCATCTCGTCCAAGCTCCCGGGTTGTTGTGTGGGCCTTCCTCCGCATTCTACATACCTTGTGGACACCGCATTGTCTCTACATTGCCGTGTCACGCTGTGGGCTAGCAAAACATGCCTCAACCTGCGTTTGAATCCCCATGATATCAATGTGGCCCCTTCGTTATTTGGTCGTGTCACTACCATCGTGGACTGCGATCGAATTCCACTCAGTAACCGCCTTTCACGTCAGGTCGAGTTATGAAGTCATCGCTGTCATGAAACCGACATTGAAACTGCCCTTTGAGCACGCGACTCCTCTTGATACCCTCACGACCGTTTTGCATGCCCATTCCTTTGCGATAAAATTGCTTTCGAGTATTGAATAAAGCTAAGGTTGATGCTTTAAATTTACCGCATATCGTCTGCCAACAAACGCATACCATTTCCACGTCTGCATGGTTATCTTCATGCTTCGCCACCTCGGGTCGCTTACTGGTCCATTACTATTGGTCCATCGCCGTCACCGTGTATCCACTGTCGAAGTTGCCGCGTTCACCACGCTTGATCGAGGTCTCTAAAAAAAAAAAAAAAATTAAGACGACAAAACCCTTTTATTAGACACAAACTAACCTATCATTTTAGTAAGCCAAAATAATCAATTCATTCATTTATTTATTTATTAATTTTTTTAAAATAATATTTCTTATACACATCTATCATGGGCATTAAACTCCAATAATAGCTAGATAATTTATTACTTGCTTTTACTTTTATTTTTCTTTTTATTCTCATATATCTATACATATATATGAAATATGCATATAGACATATATTTTATTAGAACTTTTTCTTGAATTGATACGACACAAGCACATTACACATACATGATAAAAACAACAACACAATATTAGCAATAACATTTCTAACACAACATTGACGATAAAAATCATCGACAACAAAATGATGCTAAAAATTGTAAACAAAAAAAATTGACGACAAAAAGTTGCTAACAATAAAAAAAGTCGTCGACAATAAAAAATTATCGACAAGAAAAAGTTGTCGACAATAAAAAATTGTCGACAAGAAAAATTTATCGACAACAAAAAATCATCGACAAGAAAAAGTTGTCGACAATAAAAAAGTTATCGACAATAAAAAATTGTTGACAAGAAAAAGTTGTCGACAATAAAAATCGTCGATCAAAACTGACAATAACTGCAAGCCCATAACAAACAAAAGCATCAAACACTAAAAATGAAATGTAAATACCCAAATACCAAAACGAAAAGGTGGGTCCCCAATTTTGGGGTACATTGTGGAACAACCACAACAAGTCCTTTAAATGACTCGAGATGCGCTTCAAGGCCTTGCACTCACGAATTGAAGAGTGGGTTTTTGATACCACTGCGATGATCTATCTGTAGTTGAACTTATGGCTTCTTCCTTGTGCAATGAGATGCTTAGATCTATGCACAAAGGATTTAGATTTTTTAATAACATGTGCGTATTAAAATGAAATCAGAGATATGCATATAATAGTGAATATGAAGAGCAAAATAGATAGTGTAAAACTACTCAAAATTACACCAAACCTTAGTATAATACATATAATATACTCTGGAATTGATTTATACCAAAAAAAAAAAAAAATTGGATGAATATGTCATGTCATCCTTGGGTGTTCCAATTGTGACTGTTAGAATGAAAAGCATAATAGAAGGTGCAAAATTACTCCAAATTGCACCAAATAAAATGATCTATGCTAAAATTGAAATAAAATTATATGCAGATTCATGGTCATTCTTGGGTGTTCCAATTGTGATTGTTAATCATCCCAGGTGGGGATGGCCACCAAACTTGGTGTTTTTTACCACCAATTACTCTAGGATCTAGTTCAAACTATTCCTAGGGGTTTTGTCATCAAATTTTATGATCTGATTCACTAAAATGGTTTGGTTTTGGATTGGGTTTGTGTATTTGGTATCACTTGGAAACCTCCTTTGGTTGATAGATATTTCAATGGAAAATACATGTGTGAAAGATTGATTGAATCTCAGCAACACTTTGTTGTGAAATATTGTGAAGACTCTCCTCAAATTGGGTGGATTGGATCCACTTTATAGCTCAAGAGAGCACAAGGTCAAATGGGTAAGTTAGGGCATGCGAGGCAAGTGTTATCATTTGTCAAAACCTTGACATGCATAGGGTGGAAGAAAAATCCAATTTGAGCCTCTAATTTGTAGGTTTCTTATTGAATTGATGTGCCCTAAATATTGTCATAAATCAATGAGCAGGATAAATGGTAGAATTTGATTGCCATTTGTCCCATCCTTTGACTTTTTTGGATTCTAGGGGCTTGGTCGTCCCACCCAGGGATGGCTATTGGTGGCCATCCCACCCAAGTATTATTGGGTATGGTCGTCCCTAGGTGGGACAACCATGAATTGGTGGTCATTTTAGGGTGGGATGACCATGGTTGCATGGCCCAAAACTTCCCAAAATTGGGATAAAATTTCTAAAAGTGGTAAGGAACACTATTTAATCCTAGAGGGTTTCCTAAGAAGTCCATATGGTGTTGATAAGAGCGTGTATTGGCAGTATGCTTGTATTGACATGATTTTAGTGTCTACATTGGCATTGCATAGGTTTTAGACATAGTATTGTTGATAGGTAATAGCATTTTTGTAGATATTTGTATAGGCTTTTGTGAATTACAGGTTTTAATAGATTGGTAGTGAGATTGAGGTGTTCTACATTATTTCTACAAGTCGACGTTAGATTTTTCTATTAAGACAAATTTACAGTTTAAAATCAAATTTGTCCTTAGTGTAAATTCATGATCCATTGGCAAATTTGTAGTTTAGGAGCAAATTCGTTATCAAGACAAATTTCCTATCCAATGATAATTTTACATTTTTTGCAGATTGACCACCCTGTTGGTCTGATCTTCCATTCTTAGGGACCTTTATTTCTCTTTTCCCTTTCACCTTGCATCAAATTTCATTATATGAGTGCTTGTATTTCTATTTAGTTTTATTAAAAAACTTAGATGGTCACTTTGGGGTTTAATCTATGCTAAGATAGTTGCTTATTCCAATCCATAATGGCAAGCCCTTAAAAGGTATTGATTTTTTTATTTTATTTTTGTAGGTCTTTATAGTCAGGTTTTTAATATTTTTTTGAATATATGCATAATAACTAAAATATGAGGGTAGAAAGTAATAGGATAGAATCCAAAATTTACTTTCCAAACACCCCAACTAAAATCAAAGTTGAAATATGTAGGTTACTTCAAATGGAGGAGGTAAATTTGCTAGTAACTTATCTAGAGATGCCCTTATTTTAGGGGAGAATGAGGATAGAACTAATCTAGTTATAAGTAAATTTTAGAATAAACTACTAGCATGGATAGGTAGATGGTTATTGTTAATAGGAAGAGTGCAACTATTTGAATTAGTCTTACAGGCCATTCCAACTTATTATATGTCCTTGTATACTATGCCAAAATCAATAGAAAAAAGTAATAATTATTATGTAGTCATTTTTGTGGTCAAGATTCCATGATAAAAGGAAATTTTCTTTGGTGAAATAGAGTAAGGTATATGATGATAAAAGTAAGGGATATCTCAGTTTAAGAGTTCTTATGGATGCAAAATTAGCTCTTAGGGGAAAAGTAATTTGGAGATTGTACAAGGAGAGTCAAATACAATGAAAAGCATTTCTTCTAAGTATGTTGAATCCAATGACCCAAGCTTAATATTTATTGCACTCTCTCTACCAAATGGTTTTGCACTATGGAACAATTAAAAAAATCAATTGATCTAGTCATTAAAGGTTTAATATGGGTGGTGGGAACTGGAGATTTTTTTATATTTTGATAGATAATTGGTGTGATAAAATAACCACTCAATATAGATCCAATTTTGAAACCATGGATGATATTACTTCAAGATATACAAATGGAAATAATGGTTTTTTACAAGTATACAAGACATTGATACTAAGAGATAGTTGAGTAGAAAGATAACAAAAATAATTACTCAAAGGGAGCCAACGATAAGTTGATTTGGGATTTAAATAGCTTTAGAGAATACACAACAAGAAGTAGATATAATATAAAGCACCATAAAAATAGGAATATCGCAAGAATATGGAGAGATATTTGGGATAGCTTGAGCATTACTAAAGTCAAAATGTTTGTTTGGCTAGTAGGGCATAGAAGAATTTTATCTTGGGATAACCTTATGAAGAGGGGTTTTCATGGTCCCTCACAATGTGTTCTTTGTAAAAAGGAGGAGAGTATAGACCATCTCTTGGGATATTGCTCAATAGTCTGGAAACTATGGCAATGGATTCTTAATATATTTGATAAAAACATGGTGATGAATGGAAGAATTGAAGAATAGTTAGAGCAATGATAAAGAACTTTTAAAAGTGATGTTTTATAGACAATTTGGGATATATCAAAAGATATAATACTTTGAATTGTATGGCTAGAAAAGGAATAAAATATTATTTAAAGGAAAGAAAAATAATTTAGAGGTAATGAAAAGGAGGATTTGTTTAGCCATAGAGGACTCTAAACCAACCCTATCAACTCACTCTATCCCTAATATGGAACCAAAAATATTTGATATATGGATTCAAGTCATCAAATGGAATTATGATGTTGGGGATAGGAGAAAAAAAATGAAGGCAAAGAATATATTATGGAAACCACCATATGTGGAGTTGGTCAAATTGAATTTTTATGGAGCATCTAAAGGAAATCCAATACCAGTAGGAGGGAGAATAATTAGAAATAATATGAGAGAGATTTTGTCTCATTATTATTTCAATAGTGGATTTAAGATAAATAATGAAGTTGAAGCTTGGGATGCTTTGGAAGGATTAAACATATGCAAACAAATGAAATAGAATAAAGTATGGATGGAATGCGATTCACTCATAGTAATAAATAAAATTTTGAGGAAAGAAAAGACTCCATGGAACATACAAGAGATAATTATGGAAATTAAATACCTATAGAGTCTAAACAAATTAGGTTTATACATACATTAAGGGAAGAAAAAAATGTGTAAATAGGTGAAGAACACAAGCTTATACTGAGAGGGGGGATGAACAGTATAAGACCACTTTTTACTTTCTTTCCAAACCAATATCAATTAATGTCCTTAATTGCAATAACCAAATATAGCAGTGTGCATTAATAACTCAGATAGCAGTAGTAAGCAAGAGCACAAGTCACCACACACAATTGAGACACAAGATTTAACGTGGTTCCCCCAATGTGGGGTACTCCACAAGCTGATCTCCTTATAATATTTCACACAGAAATATCCAATACAATGATTTCTTTGATCTGCTCAAAGCTAGGCAATAACAAGTTCACACAGAACTTGTCCAAATCTGAATAACAAGTTCACACAGAACTTGTCCAACTCTGAATAACAAGCTCACACAGAACCTATCCAAAACTGAATAACAAGCTCACACAGAACTTGTCCAATGCTGAATAACAAGCTCACACAGAACCTGTCCAATGCTGAATAACAAGCTCACACAGAACCTGTCCAATGCTGAATAACAAGCTCACAAACCTATCCAATGTTGAATAACAAGCTCACAAGAACAACAATAACAAGCTCACAAACTTGTCCAATGCTAATAGCAAGCTCACACAGGAACTTGTCCAAATCTGCTCCAACAAGCTCACTAAGAACTTGTCCAAATCTGCTCTAGCAAGCTCACCAAGAACTTGCCCAAATCTGCTCCAACAAGCTCACCAAGAACTTGTCCAAATCTGCTCTAGCAAGCTCACCAAGAACTTTCCCAAAATCTCTCCAAAAAGCTCACCAAGAACTTGTCCCAAATGCTCCAAAAATCTCACCAAGAACTTCTCCAAATGCTCAATCAATCTCACCAATAACTTGCCCAAAATCTATCCAACAAGCTCACCAAAAACTTATCCAAATCTATCCACAAATCTATCCACAAATCTATCCTCAAAATACCTAAGTATCCAAAACTATCCACAATATCTCAACTCAATCAATCTCATATGTACACTAAAGAGACTCAATATGTTCTAATCTCAATCTCAACTCAAATCAACTTCATAGAAGCATAAAGAGAATTGTTAGAGACTCAATATGTTCTAATCTCACTCTCAACCCAAATCAATCTCAACTCAACTCAAGTCAACTCATAGAAGCATAAAGAGAATTGTTAGAGACTCAATATGTTCTAATATCAATCTCAACCCAAATCAATCTCAACTCAAATCAAGTCTTATAGAACCATAAAGAGAATTGTTAGAGACTCAATATGTTCTAAACTCAATCACCACAAGGGACAACTCTCTCTCACACAACCCTAGTCCAAGTATGTATCAACCAACTCAAATGTTTCCAACAATGCTCAACCACAAATCTCACATAACAATGATACTCATGTTCTTTTCTAACTCATGTTCTTTCACAACCAATGGGCTTCAACAACTATGCTTATAAAACAAGGTTTAAACACAACTCTCAATTCAGAAAACCTTGAAGCATTCAACCAACCACTTTCGAAAAGGAAACCACAAACAATCATTTTCCCTCCAATGATATTTCAGAAATCAACCACCATAAACAATCAATAGGAGAATGTGCCCATACCTTTTATGAAGATGAAGAAACCCCTTTGGAAATCTGCCACACTCAACACACTTTGAAAAGAACAAAACAACCTTCACTTGAACCCCTTTACAAAAATAGAAATATCTCTTTATGTACACCTTATTTCTCCTTCTAAGCAAGATAATCAAATAGCCCTCGAAATAAGCTTTCCAACGATATATAACATGATATACTTTTATAAAAGGAAAAACCAGAAATATCTCCTTTTCTAAAAGTGCACTATAACTCTTAAACTTGCCTTCCGATTAAATAAAAAATATTTAATCAAACATTTTCCTCAACCACACCTTATTCCTCCAACATTAGGCAATAATAAAAAATTATTTTAATAAAACGTTTACTTACCTCTAGAGGGAATCGAACCCTCGTCGCTGCCCACACAACACCTCAACCGCGGCGCCAAAGACCACGCGAGCTACTCGCTCGCATAAGATGGAGAGCGAAGACTCTCCCCTTATCTCGCTGCCCTCTTGCTCACGTCAAAACGTGGGCCAAGACTTTCCTTCCTTACTCCTCGCAATTCGTAGCCGGTGGGAATCGAACACATGCACATCCGCTAGCAAAAACCTTAACACTCCCAAGCTCACCATTGGACCACGTTGTCACGTCGAGGAAATTCGATGCCTACGAATAAATGTTCTCTTCGAATCTTGCTTAGGGGCTTTAAAACAAAAAGCCCTTTGCATATATATATGCAATCTCCTTTGTAAGATAATAAACGTCGATGCTTTTAAATTTTAATAATTACCTTTGATAGCGCATGAACTTTATGACGTCGGCAATAATTTTAATTTTAATTTTAAAATTTAAATTTAAATTTTAAATAATTAAAATTTAAACTAAATATTTAAAATCAAATATCTCCATCACCGGGGCACATTTTTTGATGAAACGAAAGCCTAACTTGGGTTTCAAGAAAAACCCAGTTCAAATATGCCATCCATGGTTTTAAATAAAACCTTTTATTTTGCCTGCCTTGGTTCTCACAAAAACCTTATATATATCCATGCTCTCCAAAATATGAATGCTTTGGTCATCAAAACTCAATGTGTTCCTTGGGACATTAATGTGACATCAATGACAACATAAAACAACTCAAATTTCCAACAATCTCCCCCTTTGTCATTGATGGCAACACCTCTAAAGCAAAAACCACAATCACTGCAAAAACCATCTCTGAGAATCAAAGTTGCTCCCCTGACTCAATAATCTCTTTGGAGGCTGCTCCCCTAACTCAATGCTCTCTTTGGAGGCTGCTCCCCCTAACTCAAATCTCTCCTTGGAGGCTACTCCCCCTAACTCAATACTCTCTTTGGAGGCTGCTCCCCCTAACTCAAATCTCTCCCCTTTGACATCAATGGCAAAAGGGACACCTATGGGGCTAAAAGATATGACTCTTAAGCATAGCCCCCTCACCACCTTCTCTCTTGAGGTGATTAATTTTGGGGTGGGAGTACCTTTACTCCCATATTACATTGATTCTTTCCTTTATCAACTTCCTTCCATGTTTTTCTGATATCCTTCTCTTGATGAATTACTTGATCTTCTTGTCTTGAACCTATTTGACCTTCTTGCCTTGAACCTATTTGGAATTGAGTCCTACACCATTTTGCAATATGCCCAAAGTTATTGCAAATAAAACACTTGATATTGTAGCCTTTGGATGGTGCCCATGTCCTGAATTCTTTCTTGAAGTAATTTCCATATCCATTCCTTTCTTGAACCCTGTATTGTGAAGCTCTATTTTCATGACCATTATGACCATGACTTCTGAATTGTGTAGCTCTAAAACCAAAACCATGTTGCTCATTTCCTTTGCACTAAAAATCTTTATGACCAATCCTATTACATGAGAAGCAATGTCCCTAAAAATCATACCTTCTTCCTTTGAAGTTTCTTCTTGCAAAATCAAACTTCTTTGATCCATAGACCCTGCAATGTATAGCCCTGTGTCCAAATCCATTACAAGAAAAACAATGTCCTTGAAAAGCCCTTTGTTCATGCCTTGGTTCCTCATACCTTTCTTGACCATTATCCCTATGATCATCTTCAACTTGTGCATTGCATTCTTGAACCTTCTTTGTAGTATCTAAATCCTTTTCCTTAATTTCTTCCTTGTTTTCCTCTTCAAGTATTTCTCTTTCTTTTGAACTTGATTCACCTATCTCAAAACAAGATCTAAACTGAATATTTGGAGCCATAGGAACTTTGGAACTTTCCTCACAAGTCTTAGGTGCTTCCTTGCTTTCATATTTTAGAACTTCCTTTCCTTTTGAGTGTGACTTTTCTCCAAACCTAAAATACAGACCTTTGGTGCTTTGGAATCTTCCTCTTCTTTCTCTTCATCTTGTATCAAGTACAACTTGGCATCCATCTCTATACCTCTAATACATTTTCCTTTCTTATACAAATATCTTGATCTTTTGAGTCATGTGATGGATCAAACTTCTCAAGTAAGGAACATTTCAATTCTTTTAGATTCTCCTTAACCTCTTGTAGTTGCTCATGGATAACATTGAAGTCTTCCTTTAGATCAACTGAGACATTATCCTCTTGTTTAACTTCTTCTATTTGGAGTGAATGTTCTTCTTCTACTTCTTTTATCCCATAGAAAAAACCTTCTTCATCTTCACTATCACTAAGATCATTATAATCTTCTATAGCAAACAAACTCTCAAGATTTCTTTGACCATGCATGTTTCCTTGATGTGTCATCTCATCTTCACTATCACTAAAACCATTGCAATATCCTGATCTGTGATCTCTTTGACCACACACAAAGCATTGTTCTCTTTCACCTTCTATTCCTAGGAATAGATGTTCTTCCTTTTCATCATCTGATTTATCTCTATCACTATGATCTGAGCTATCACTTGCTTCTACAATGTAGTAAGATTTCTTTGCCTTACAAAAAATTTCTTCTTCTCATACCTGTTTTGCTTGTATCTGTCATCTTTGTCATGCTTATGCTTTCCATATTCTTTTCTTCTATGACCCTATTTTTCATCATCACTATTTTCTTCATGTGGACACTTGTATGCATAGTGACCAAGATCACCACACTTGTAGCATCTGACTTTCCTTATATCTCTGAAATTCCTTGAGTCCTTATTCCTTTTGATGAAGTTAGCTTCCTCATCATTTTCTAAAACTCTATCTATTTCTGAAACTTTCCCTTTCTCTTTTTCTGAAGCCTTGAATGCAATCTCTTTTATTGGAGCTTGATGCTTACTTACCCTCATCTCATAAGCTGTGAGAGTACCTTGCAATTCTTCCATTGTTAGCTTGTTGATATCCATTGTTTCTTCTATTGCTGAAACCTTAGAATCATATTTCATGGGAAGTGATCTCAAAACCTTTTGAGTAACTTCTGATTCTTTCATCTCAAAACCTAGGCCTCTCATGGTGTTAGTAATCTCATCAACTCGAAGTAAAAACTTTGCAATATCTTCAGAATCTTCCATTTTCAATTCCTCAAATATTTTTCTATGAGTTTGTAGTTTTGCCAACTTTACCTTGGAATCTCCTTCATAAGTATTCCGCAACTTGGTCCACATTTCATTAGCTGAAGTACATACCATGACCTTTGCAAAATCTATCTCACGTAGCCCACTCAAAATACAATTCATTGCTCTTGCATTTATCTCAACCAATTTCCTGATAGTCTTATCTTCCTCGAGATCACCTTCAACCCTATACTCTTTTTCAACCATCTACCATACCTCATATCCTTGTGATATCAAGTAGTTCTTCATCCTCATGCTCTAGAAAGCATAATTGTTACCATCAAACAATGGAGCCTTATTTGTAGATAATCCATTCTGTGAAGCCATTTGTGTTCTTGTAGAATCTACCCTCAAGTTGTTAGCTTTTCAGAAGGAACCCGCTTTGATACCAATTGAAGAACACAAGCTTATACTGAGAGGGGGGTGAACAATATAAGACCACTTTTTACTTTCTTTCCAAACCAATATCAATTAATGTCCTTAATTACAATAACCAAATATAGCAGTGTGCATTAATAACTCAGATAGCAGTAGTAAGCAAGAGCACAAGTCACCACACACAATTGAGACACAAGATTTAACGTGGTTCCCCCAATGTGGGGTACTCCACAAGCTGATCTCCTTATAATATTTCACATAAAAATATCCAATACAATGATTTCTTTGATCTGCTCAAAGCTAGGCAATAACAAGTTCACACAAAACTTGTCCAAATATGAATAACAAGTTCACATAGAACTTGTCCAACTCTGAATAACAAGCTCACATAGAACCTGTCCAAAACTGAATAACAAGCTCACACAGAACTTGTCCAATGCTGAATAACAAGCTCACATAGAACCTATCCAATGCTGAATAACAAGCTCACACAAAACCTGTCCAATGCTGAATAACAAGCTCACAAAACCGTCCAATTAATAACAAGCTCACACAGAACTTGTCCAAATCTGCTCCAACAAGCTCACTAAGAACTTGTCCAAATATGCTCTAGCAAGCTCACCAAGAACTTGCCCAAATCTGCTTCAACAAGCTCACCAAGAACTTGTCCAAATATGCTCTAGCAAGCTCACCAAGAACTTGCCCAAAATCTTCAACAATCTCACCAAGAACTTGTCCAAATCTATCAAACTCACCAAAACTTGTCCCAAAATCTATCCACAAATCTTCACCAAAAATTGTCCTCAAATCTATCCCAAACTTATCCACAAATCTATCCACAAATCTATCACAAATTCAAAACTCACAATTTCTCAAAATTCTATCCCAAAGCCTTCTTCAAAGCTCAATCAATCATGCTCAAGTAGCACTCAAACTTCATCTTAAAATGAACTCAACAATGAATGCAAATCTCAACTCAAATCAACTCATAGAAGCATAAAGAGAATTGTTAGAGACTCAATATGTTCTAATATCACTCTCAACCCAAATCAATCTCAACTCAACTCAAGTCAACTCATAGAAGCATAAAGAGAATTGTTAGAGACTCAATATGTTCTAATCTCACTCTCAACCCAAATCAATCTCAACTCAACTCAAGTCTTATAGAACCATAAAGAGAATTGTTAGAGACTCAATATGTTCTAAACTCAATCACCACAAGGGACAACTCTCTCTCACACAACCCTAGTCCAAGTATGTATCAACCAACTCAAATATTTCCAACAATGCTCAACCACAAATCTCACATAACAATGATACTCATGTTCTTTTCTAACTCATGTTCTTTCACAACCAATGGGCTTCAACAACTATGCTTATAAAACAAGGTTTAAACACAACTCTCAATTCAGAAAACCTTGAAGCATTCAACCAACCACTTTCGAAAAGGAAACCACAAACAATCCTTTTCCCTCCAATGATATTTCAGAAATCAACCACCATAAACAATCAATAGGAGAATGTGCCCATACCTTTTATGAAGATGAAGAAACCCCTTTGGAAATCTGCCACACTCAACACACTTTGAAAAGAACAAAACAACCTTCACTTGAACCCCTTTACAAAAATAGAAATATCTCTTTATGTACACCTTATTTCTCCTTCTAAGCAAGATAATCAAATAGCCCTCGAAATAAGCTTTCCAACGATATATAACATGATATACTTTTATAAAAGGAAAAACCAGAAATATCTCCTTTTCTAAAAGTGCACTATAACTCTTAAACTTGCCTTCCGATTAAATAAAAAATATTTAATCAAACATTTTCCTCAACCACACCTTATTCCTCCAACATTAGGCAATAATAAAAAATTGTTTTAATAAAACGTTTACTTGCCTCTAGAGGGAATCGAACCCTCGTCGCTGCCCACACAACACCTCAACCACGGTGCCAAAGACCACGCGAGCTACTCGCTCGCATAATATGGAGAGCGAAGACTCTCCCCTTATCTCGCTGCCCTCTTGCTCACGTCAAAACGTGGGCCAAGACTTTCCTTCCTTACTCCTCGTAATTCACAGCCGGTGGGAATCGAACACATGCACATCCGCTAGCAAAAACCTTAACACTCCCAAGCTCACCGTTGGACCACGCTGTCACGTCGAGGAAATTCGGCGCCTACGAATAAATGTTCTCTTCGAATCTTGCTTAGGGGCTTTAAAACAAAAAGCCCTTTGCATATATATATGCAATCTCCTTTGTAAGATAATAAACGTCGGCGCTTTTAACTTTTAATAATTACCTTTGATAGCGCATGAACTTTATGACGTCGGCAATAATTTTAATTTTAATTTTAAATAATTAAAATTTAAACTAAATATTTAAAATCAAATATCTCCATCATCGGGGCACCTTTTTCGATGAAACGAAAGCCTAACTTGGGTTTCAAGAAAAACCCAGTTCAAATATGCCATCCATGGTTTTAAATAAAACCTTTTATTTTGCCTGCCTTGGTTCTCACAAAAACCCTGTATATATCCATGCTCTCCGAAATATGAATGCTTTGGTCATCAAAACTCAATGTGTTCCTTGGGACATTAATGTGACATCAATGACAACATAAAACAACTCAAATTGCCAACAATAGGCTAGCTAATAGAGGTATTTTAATTGAGGATTATGAAGTTAAAATCTATTTTTCTTGGTTAGAGGAAGTAGTAAATTTAGTTGAAGTTGACAAGAAAATATTGACTACTTGAATCAAATAATGATTAAGATTTACTTTAAATTTTTCCACTTGTAATATCTGCTCTATTTTTCAATATTAATGTGCTATCATATAAACTATATATTATAATTTTGTGGTTGCACTTGTGCTTCAAAAAGGAAACTAGCAATCCAAATCTAGTAAAGCAGGCTATGATAGTATGATGTTCTAGAAATATTACTCTACTAATATGTAATGCATATATAGTAGAGGTGAATTTTTGCTATTGTGAAGGTTGTTGTAGGAAAATGTCAAGAAGGATGCTAAATTTTGGAATATTTGTATTCACATAGAAAATTTAAAAAGTTCTAGAAAATGAAAATCAAGAATTTAGACATTTTATGTAAAATGATGTAGGTTTCTAGCTACAACTCAATTGAGAAGAGAATTGAATCTGTTTGTAAACTCTCATGCTCTGGAGAAGAGATTTGTGATTTTTCAAGGGTGGGGTACCTAAGTACAATGTTTTGTTCTCTAGAAAAAAGAAATAAAGTAACTAAACTATGGCCATTATATAATACAAGTGGAATTCATTTCAATAATAAATACTGTTAAAAAATATTTTACCATTTTAATGATTTATGAAATAAATTTCATTCATATTATAATGATAATTTAACAAATCATAACAATATTATTTTAATAAATAGTTTAACAATCTCAAAAACTTGAATGTTTCAATCTATACTTTGTTCCATAATCCAACCAACTCAAATAATTCATTTAGCCATGAAGTCCATCTGATATCATTTTATTCTACTTCACTATACAAAACTTCTACTCCATGAAATCATAGTTCGCTTTACAAAATCTAGATTGTTAGTTTCCTCTAATGTATTGATCTATAAATGGATCCTTTGAAATATTTTGTAATCCTCTAGGACATTATTTTGACTTTTCTATTTTTAAACTTTTCTTATCAGCTTTAGCTAAGCATACTACTTCCTCTAACCATGAAAAAATAATTTAACTTCATGATCCTTTATTAAAAACCCTCTATTGGCTAGCCTATCTATACATTTGTTCTCTTCCCTTAATGTATGTGTAAAATTAATTTCTTCAAACTCTATAACAAGGTCTTGTATTTTGATAATGATCTCTTATATGTTCTATGAAGCCTTTACTTTCCTCAAAATTTTATTTATTACTTCTAGTGATCGCCTTCCATCCATACTATATTTCATGTCATTTGTGTACATATTTTTAATCCTTACAAAGCCACCCAATGTTTAGCTTCATTATTTGTCTTAAATCCACTATTAAAAGTGTAATGTAACAAAATATCATCCCTATTATTTTTTATTATTCCTCCTCTTATTGGTCTTGGATTTCCTTTAGAAGGTCCATCAAAATTTAATTTGACCAACTCCACTTCTTGTAGTTTCTACTTTATATTTTTTACCTTCCTTTTTTTCATGTACCCACCATCATAATTCCAATTGATGACTTGACTCCATATATCAAGGCATATTTAATAATTAAAAGCAAATAATTAAGTAAAATAGCTATAAATAATAATTATTTTAGTTACCTATAGATCTAAGACAATTTTTTAGAAAGTAAATAATTTCACACAGCCTTTGTGGGACACTGCAGTGGTATGCCTTTGGATTCTCATCTAGGAGTCCCAAGTTCCCATGTTCTAGTGGAATGTGTGTGAATGTGTATACAAAAATAATAATAATAATAATTTCATACCATCAACCAAGATTTCAATTCTTTGAGGTGAACCTTAACATTTACCAAATAATATTAACACAATGAATTAAATTCTTTGACTTTCAAGAAATAGACCATGTTTGAAACTTGTCAAAAACTATTATATATAATAGATAAACTATAATAATATCATTGTGTTATTATAAATAAAAATAAACTCCTTTCTATCCACACCAGGTATCTTACTAGCAAGTTCCCTCAATCCTCGGAAGGAGGTCCAGGGTTCAAGCCTAGCGGCTTGCACCAGATACAAAAAGCTCCTCAGGAAAAAAAATTGGTTTTGGTCCAAAGCACTCTCTAGAATATTTTGATTTTATTTGTCTATATTCAATATCCCTGGTAGGATTGTGGTGAATTTTAACAGTATTTTTAAATCATTTCTTTGGGATGGGTAGATATGAAAGGTAAATTTCACTTAGTCTCATGGGAGCATATTTTTCGTAACAAGAGGACGAGCAGTTTGAATCTAAAGAGAGCTTCCTAGATGAATAAGGCCATGGTGGCCAAACTGGGTTGGAAGGTGACATCCAATTTTTCTAGGCAGTGAATTCATATCTTGAAAGTCAAATATAATTTTGACAATTATCTTTCTGATCACCTTCCCAATGGTAGATCGATATTTTGGCAAAGCCTAATCAAATCAAGGGATTTATTGTGTAATAATAGTAGATGGATTATTGGATATAATGAGTCTATGGAATTTTGGAATGATGTCTAGCTTAGGGATATTCCATTGTTGGTTGACTAGCGACTCAAAGATATAATACCAATTACTAAAACACTGGGTAGAATCAAGGTGGCATATTGCATTTCAAAACTAAATGGAAGTAAAGTTTTGATCCAATTTCCTCCTTCAATCGGGGATGTGTTCATTCAGTGAGCTTAGAGTGTTATTGCATATAAGCTTCAACTTCAAGTTTTAAGGTAGGAGGATGCTGAAGATAGACTGGTCTAGGCCAGGGATAGTGAAGGCACATCTTCGGTTAAAATAGCTTATGATTTGTTGGGTTTGAAGGATGACACCCCATTCCTAGTGGGAAATATTTTATTAAAGAATTTAATCCCTAATATTAATGTTTTCTTTTGGCTGGCAGTGTAAAATAAAATAATTTCCATCAAAAATATGAAAAAGAGAGGATTCAATGTTGTAAATAGATGGTTTTTATGTGAAGTTAATTGGAGTCTATGAAACATATGCTTCTAAGATGCTTGGTCTTCCAGGAGGTTTGCTTATTAATATTTTGTAAGCTTGGAGTTCAGTGGGTGATGCCAAGTTCTCTGGTGGACTTCGTTCAATAGTGGTCCTCTCCCTTTGTTTCCCCCCATCTCAAGTGCATGTGGAAATTATTACTTCCCCACATTCTTTTGGGGGTTTGGAAAGAACAAAAAATGAGGGTATTTAAAATCTTTAAAAAATATGTATTTAGGATGAATTCAAGGATTATGTGCAATGTTGTGGATAATGCTTCTCTAATTTTTAAGGACCCAAGAAATAATAGGTATATCTGCCAACCAAATGAAGCTCGGTTAGAAGAAGAGTTGGGCTTTTCTCCAATTGCTCTAGGCCTAGTGGCTCTAAATATGAGGAGTTTGGTGAAATGGTCTCCCCATCCAAGTGGATGGCTTAAATTAAATTTTTACGATACCTCTAATGGTAATCCTGGCATTGCTAGAGCGAGCAACATTATTAGAGATAGTAAGGGGAAAGTTGGTTATGGCGTATGATAAAAAATTATTATCCTAGACTTCTTAGGTCATGGAAGCCAAAGCCACTTTCCAAGGGGTGTTATTGCTAAAGGACCTAGGGATCCCAAATGCAGTCATCAAAGGTGACTCAATGAATATGATTAATATGCTCAATGGTTGGGTTCAACCCAGATAGAAGGTGGAAAATCGGATGGAAGAAGCAAAATCAAATATTCAACGTATAAGCCATGTTTCAATCTCCCACATGTTGAGGGAGGTAAATTCTATCACTAACTTTATGGCAAATCTTGGGATGTCATGCCCAAGATTTTTGGTCTAGCATAGGAATTTCCCAGAGGACCTTTTGCAGTTTATCAATGAAGAGAAATTTTAATAATTATTATAAGGTTGGTCAATTTTTGAAAATCTTAAGTAACTTCCTTATTAAGCATACGATGATCTTTGGTTTTTGGGGATTTTTTTATTCCCAAATATCCTTGATTTGTAGATTGTGTCAGGTGAGGGGGGCTCTATATTTTGTTAATGCACCTATTTAAAATTATTTTTGTGTTTCTCAGAGCTTCAATGGGAGGTTTGTTTCTTTTTTTAAGTCTCAATCTCTTGGTATGAGGTTCCTCTATGGTTTGATGAGTTGTCCCTTTGCCATAATGTTATTCATTTCCACATGGTGGATATTAAACAATTTTATAATGATGTTGCAATTCATAATCTAAATTTTTTGATAAATGATGTAATTCATAATCTAAAAATGATGGAGTTTAAACAATGAGCGATTTGGGGCTTTCAAATTAATATAACTAGTTTTATTACTCGAAGAAATTTTCTAGGACTTGAAGTAATCTCATCCATGGTTTAAAAAATGGATCTAGAATGAGTGGTTTTTTATCACACCAAGCATCCATCCAAATAGAAATCATTTCTCTAGTTCCCACCACCCATATTAGACCTTTAATCACTAGAATAATGGATTTTTTTAAAATTGTTCCATAGAGAAGAACCATTTGAAAGTGAGACTGTAGTAAATATTAATCTTGGATCATTAGGCTCAACATACTTAGAATAATTATTGCCTATTGTCTTTGACTCTCTTTGTACAATATTCAAATTACTTTCTCCCTAAGAGCTAAGTTTGCATCCATAAGAACCCTTAACCCAAGGCCTCCCCTAGTTTTATCATCACATACCTTGCTCCATTTGACCAAAGGAAATATCCTTTTATCATGTAAACCTGACCATAAAGACCACATAATATAGATTAAAAATTTTTCTATTAATTTTGGAATAGTATGCAAGGACATATAACAAATTGAAATGGCTTATAATATTGATTTAATTAGTTGCACTCTTCCTGATAATGATAACCAACTACGTTTATATACCGGTAGTTTATTTTAAACTTTACTAATAATTAGATTCAAAAATTCTATCCTCATTATCCCCTAAAATAAGGGCATCCCTAGATAAGTTGTTGGTAATTTTACCTCCTCCATTTGAAGTAACCTGCATATCCCTACTTTGATTCTAGTTGGTGTGTTTAGGAAGTAAATTTTAGATTTTGTCCTATTAACTCTCTACCTTGATGCTATTTTGTATTCCTTTAATAAGTTGTTCAAAGATTTTACCTTTTTTATCCTTTCCCTCCCAAAAGGGGTTGTATAATCTACAAATTGTTGGTGGGTGATGTTGTTGATGTTATTACTAACCTTAAGATCATTTATCATCCCATGTTTATTATCCTTCTTCAAGTTCCAACCCAAAACCTCTTCCACAATAATGAAAAAATATGGTGATAGAGAATCTCCCTGTCTAAGACCTCTCTTGGCTTTAAATGATTTTGTTACTAACCCATTGACCAACATTGAATATGAAACTATAGAGACACGAGCTTTAATCCATATGACTCATTTCTTGCCAAATCAAAACTTTTCTAATACTACAAAAATAAAATCCCATTTAACCCTATCATAGGCTTTACTCATATCAAGTTTTAAGATCATTGCTCTCTCTCTTCTTGAAGCTATTGAATGCATAACTTCATGAGCTACTATGATCCCATCTAGAATATGTCTCCCTTTCACAAATCCTCCTTGCTCTTTTGATATAATTTTGTCTAATAGAGATCTTAATCTATTTGCCATAACTTTGGAGATAATATTATATGTCATATTACATAGACTTATGGGCCTAAATGAATCAAACAATTTTGCATTCTTATTTTTTGGAATTAGGGTAAGATATGTTGTATTTAATTTATAAGGAATATATTTTTTTACCCTATATGGTTCCACTACCACCAATAAAAAATCCTTCACTATATCCCAATTATGTTAAAAATATGTTGCATAGAGCCCATACAAACCTAGGGATTTATCCTTACCAACTTGATAAAATAGCTAAATTAACTTCTTCTAAAGTAATAGGCTCTATTAGTTTCCTATTATCTTAATTTGTTATAATTGAAGGTACTTCTTATAGAAGTTTATCATTAAGAACTTCAAACTATTTTGATTCTAGAATATTCTAATAAAAAAAACTTACCTCCTTTTTTATTTCATTCTATTCTTCAATCCAAAACCCTTTTGCTGAGTTTATTCTACTAATTTTGGATGTTGATCTCTGTACTATTTCCATCCTATGAAAAAATGTATTTTTATCTCCTTTTAACCAAGTTTATCTTGATTTTAATCTCCAAAATTTCTCTTCCTTACTAAAAATTTTGTGATATTCACTAGGCATCTCCCTTTCCTCTAAGCTTGGATTATTATGATCACCTTTTTAAAATTTTGAAAGTTTATCTATTAGTTCTTTCTTCTCAAAAATATTTCCAAAAGTGTTCTTGTTCCATTGTTTTAATCTATATGTCCATGATTTAATTTGTTTAGGAAGTGTATGCAACCCACTATTTTCTAAAGAATTCCATGTTTGTGATATCATATCAACAAACTGAGGATGGTCTTACCCACATCTGCTCATATTTAAAATATAATATTTTTTGAATTCACTTACCACCATTTTTACTCTTATTGGCCAATGATTTGAACCAATCATTATCAAGGTATTAATTTTAGCACAAGTCCCTTCATCTAGCCAATGATCTAAGAGTATGCATATGTCCAATTCTTTTGCTACGAGGTTATGGCCTCTCCTATTTTTGGTCCATGTATAGTTTTCTTGTCCAAAATCAACCTCCCATAGACTATTATTTGTAATAAAAGCTGAGAAATATCTCATACTTTGCGTTAATTTCCTAATTCCCCAAATTTTTCATCTAGCTTGGTAATGGCATTGAAATATCCTATGATCATGAATCAGATTTCTTGGTATTTACTTCTCATAAAGGCTTCAATCCCACTCTATACTTCTAATCTACTTGACTGAGTTATATGTCCATAGACATTGATAAGGATGAAACAAATGTCTACAAAGTAACAAGTGACTAAAGAGGCTATCCAATGTCTAGTTTTATGAATGTTTTTTTTTACAAATAAAAAAGTAAATTTTCTATTAATAAAAAAAATAGTTAATAGATCATATTACAACAAAGGTCCAATAGACTCAACATAGACCATGACTAAGATAGGAACTTTAATGCTAGATAAAATAGAAAATAAAATAGGGAGAAGCCCATAAAATTCATACCAACCTAAAAACCAAATCACACTTTAGTCATGGTCTTTAACAATAGTTCTAGCTCCCATATCTGATAACAAAGGGTCTGAGCCAAAAAAATTGAACTCATATCCTTCACACCCTACTTAGTAGCAAGTAGATGTCTATAGTCTGTCTACTCAACAGATAGTCTTAATAAAAATTGATATGCATAATCAAATTCCTATTGTTGATTTAGATCAAGGTGATGTTTAATTTTGTCAAGATATGTAGTCTCCTTTGTATGTTGATTTATTCTCCATAATATTTAGGAGAAAATAATTGTTGATTGTTCCACCAAGGATCTTAGAGTCATGTTTATAATCTTAACTCTTTCTATGATTTGATTCATAAAGCAATATTGGTTTCTTGCTTTCTAGATCTTCCACATGAGACCTTGTAATCCATTTTACCATAAAGTTTTTATACGTTTGTCATTCCACTATTTGTTCTATGTTTGAATGATATCTCAAAATTCAATTGGCTTAGGTTCATGTCGATTGAAAGTATCAAGTAGGCTTCTCCAAATATATTTGGAAATATTGCAAGTAAATAGCAAATGATTAATCATTTCACTATCCTTCTCATAAATAAAGCATCTATCCAGGCCTTGCACATCCCTTTTCCTTCTATTTTTGTTGTTAAAATAGAGCCATGCACTACCACCAACAAAAGAACTTAATTTTAGGGGTTGAGAAATCCTTCCAGATGAAATCCCATTCACAGTTTTGATTAATATTTTTTACACTTGTGTTCAAAATATAAGAGAAAACCCTCTTAATTGTTGGTTTAACATATTTGTTCTTCTCTAACTACATAGGAATATCCTACACCTCTTGGATAGCCACGTGAATTTTTTATAGTCGCTCCTTGAAAATATTGGGTTGAGGTTTAAAATTATCAAGGAAATCCTTCAACAGACCCTCTTTAACTATATAATCCTTCCAACTTGATTCATGATCCACCATCATGTAGAAATATTTAACTCTACTCAGGTTCTTTTGATTATAGTATTCCCTTGCTATGGATAGGTCTTCATAGGTCTCAAAGGGTTTAAGTCCTATAATTGATTGATAGAAAATGTCTATATTTCCTTCTTTAACCATCCACATTAGATTTTATTTTAGGATTTGTAGACCTCCTGAGATATTTTTCTGGATTGTTGTTCCATTGGGATTTAGAATACATTGTTGTAATAAATCCTTGATATTTGTCCCACCATAATATTTATGGATGATAAGGGATGCCCATGGAGTTGAGGGGCTTGAAATCAATCTCCAAGCAATATTTGTAGCTAAAGTTAGACCCATCTTCTCAACTTGCCATATCCCTAAACCTCTAGCTGATTTGGGATTTACTATCTTTGACCATTTGACTAAATCATATTTCTTACTATTATTTTTATTGCCTCGCCACAAGAATGCTTTGATTTGTTTTTCAATCTCCAAACTAATGGCCTTTGACATCAAGAGTAATGTCATCCAATAGATTGGAATTGTAGATAAAATTGATTTGATTAAGATTAACTTACCAAGTTAAGGAATTGATTTTCCCAACTACTCATTATTCTCTTGATTTTTTCTACTTGGCACTTCCAATCACTAATTTTGTATCTTTCCACTTTGATTGGCATTCCTAGATAATTCATTGATTTGATGTCTAAATTATCTTGAAATTGAAGAATTCTATAGATATTTCTCTTGAGATTTGTTGATACATTGATGAAGTGTATGGAGCTTTTATCCTTGTTTATCTTACTACTCGAGGTTGTAGTGAAGTCCCTCATAATACCCCATATTGCCTTGGTTTTTTGAATGGTAGCCCATCCCATTAGAAGAGTGTCATCAATGAATAACATATGGGTTGTAGGTTTGACATTGGTTGAGGCCTTGATACCCTAAAAATCTAGTTGTTCTAAGGACACTTGAATTGCTTTGCTCAAACCCTCTAACACAAGGGTGAACAAGAAGGGAGAAAGAGGGTAGCCTTGTCTAATGCCCCTGGATGTTTGAAAGAAGCTTGTGGGTCCACCATTGATCATCATTGTTGCTTTTGGTTTGTCAATGTAGCTCTAGGTCCATTTAATCCATCCTTCATTGAAACCCATTTGCTTCAAGATTTTATGTATGAATATCTTTCCAACCTGTCATAAGCACTAGATAGGTCTACCTTGGTGACCATTGCTTTTTCTTTATTTATAACTATTTAATGAATAGATCCTTGGGCTATGATAATATTATCTTAAATGTGTCTCCCTGGTATGAAGCCCCCTTGTTCCACAAATATTATATCATTATTGAATTTTTTGAGTCTATTCACCATTAATTTGGATAATTTCTTGTATGATGTGTTACATAAACATATAGGTCTGAATCTATCAAAAGAAATAATATTATGGTTTTTGGGGATAAGAGTTAAAAAATACACAATGATGGCTCCTAAATTGCTCCATTAGTTCTCAACTCTTCAACCATACCCACCACATATTTCTTAATTATATCATAGCATGCCTGGTAGAAGTTGACCTAAAAATCATCTAGACCTGGAGCTTTATCTTGTTTCATGTCTTGGATTGTTTTGAAAACTTTCTCCTCTTTTACTGGTTTGAAGAGCTCAAAATTCATTCGGGGAGTCACCACTAAGGGAATGAAACTCAAAATTCATTGTTGTTC
Organism: Wollemia nobilis; assembly: GCA_028583015.1. Lineage (NCBI taxonomy): Eukaryota > Viridiplantae > Streptophyta > Pinopsida > Araucariales > Araucariaceae > Wollemia > Wollemia nobilis. Next base: position 61,553 of record JAQPPZ010000293.1, read on the forward strand.
CTCTTCATTATTCTCTATTTATTCATTCAAGAGAGTTTTAAAGTGTTTAACTACCTAAGTCTTGATTTGTTCTTGATCTCTGATTATTTCTCCTTCATTTTTTATTTTAGTAACTTGATTAAATCCTCTTCTTTGGTTTACTACTTTGTGAAATAAATATGTATTTGAATCCCCTTTTGCATCCATAATCTTCTTGAATTTAACCTCAAAACTTGCTCTTCTCTCTCTTCTTCATTATCTATGACTCTGCCATTTTTCTTCCTCTTTAAATAGATCATCTTCCCAACCCTCTTGAAGAGCTTTTTGTTCAATCTGAGCTAGATTCTTTCTTGTTGATATTAATTGAGCTTGTTGTTGATATTTGATCTCCTTCATCCATAACTTGAAACCTCTCTTGAAATTTAGTATTTTTTTGTGGAATTGATACATTTGCATACTAGAAGAAGGACTTTCATTGTTCCACCAATATTTAACCTTGGACAAGAAATCCTCATGTTCTAGCCAAAGAGGTTGAAACTTAAAGGGTGCATTTGAGACTTTCAAAAGAAAGTGAGATTCGATAATGATCATTCAATGGTCCAAAATGGTACTTGAGAGAACCCTTGTTTCGACCACCAAAGAATCAAATATTAAGCTCTTGGATATTAAGAACCAATCTAATATTTCTACAATCATTGCCCTCCCTTTTCTTCTATTATTCCATGTGAACCAACCTTATTTTGGAAGGATATCAACTAAATTAAACTGATGTATCCCCCTGTATATTTTTGGATGAATTGAGTCATTTTTGTTGAAGTATCTCCTTTTTTCTTCTAGCTACTCAAAATAATATTAAAATCTCCTCCCAAGATGATATTTTGATTATTTATGTTGTTTGTTAAGTTCTAAACCTGTTGCCATATTTCTAACTTTTTTGAGGTGTCATTGGGCCCATAGATGTTGACTACATTGAATGAGACCTTCAGGGAAGAGTCATGGAAAGTTAAACATAGCCAATTGTTCCTTGTACTCCAACTTCTAGAGACTTGTCTTTTCACAATATGGCCAAACCACCATATTGGGCATTGAAACTAATTGCTTCTAGATGATAATTTTTCCAAATGCAGTCCTTTACTTGAGAAATATCCTCCTCACTCAACTTTTATTGAATTAATATTATGCTTGGTTTTTAAGTTTCTACCTCAAGGTGTTTCTTTTTTTAGGGGAACCAAGATCCCTAAAATTCTAAGTTATAAGTTTCATTTGAGAGGTTTTTTCCCCAAACTAGCCTTAAGAATCCTTGAATCCTCAAGAGTGAGTTGGATACCCTCCACTATAGCATATTTGGCTTATTTATCTCTCATTGTTCTATTTTATGGTATACCTACACTTTTAGGAGATCCACTTGCATCCATGCCACATTGTTTTTTTGTGCTTGTTTGGGTTTTTGCATCATCTCCTTGGGATAGGTTTTGTTATTTTGAAGGTATATTTATAGAGGTAATAATATCTACCAGATAATTTTCAAAATGAGTTACAATCAGAGTAGTATTACTCAAATTTGGATCATCAGTAGCCATCTCTTGTTTAGGAATTGGTACATCTTCCCAACAAGTCTCGATTCCTACATTTATTTGTAGGCCCCCTTGTTCATATACTATTGATTCTTTGGCATATCATTAGTATGTTTTTCCTTCCCTGCTAATCAATTTTTTCCTATGTTTTTATTCAAGGATCCCTTTGTTGTAGTTTTTATTTCCATGACTTGTTAAAGAATCTCAAACTCGTTGTTGATTGAGGTGCTTGCCCCTAAGTTGCCTTGTTGAGAGCTTTGAGGTTTTTGATAATATACTTTTTATCCCTTTCTTATTTTAACTTGTTGGTAGCCATCATTGGTGGTATTCTCAGGATTCTTTGTTCTTGGACCCTTTGGAAAATATCAAGAAAAATGGTTGTACTCATGGCAACAAACACATTTGAATGGTAATGACTCATAGTCTAGTTTCTACTCTAAATGGAGAGAGTTTACCTTTAGAGAAATAGCTTTTGGAAGTCAATATTAATGTCCACCATCACATAGATTCTTGTTACTACTGAATTGACTCCATTATATTATGCTTCTCTCACAAACTTTCCCAGTCTATTCCCAATGGTTTCCAATACTGATTGCTTTCTCAAGAAGCGAGGAAGAAAAGGTAACCTTACCCAAACAAGAACTTCTTTAGGTATTTTTTCCATAGGACTGAAGTAGAAGTGCCATGGTGAAAGGTAAAGCTTACTCCTACTCATAAAATAGGGTCCTTGTTAGAACACCTTCTCCCTATCACTTGCAAAGTTGAATACTGCTATGAAGAACCCTCAACCATCCAATGATAGTTCTATTTTCCCTTCAACCTGTAGACCCTAGTTGAAGTCTATCCAAGATTTCAATGTAGATTCTTTAGGCCACATTCCATAGAAACATCCAATGAGTGCAACATTCATTTTGATGTTTGGTAAAGAGAAGTTCAACCAACTTAGTTTGTGTTCCTTTCTCTCTATTTGCTCTTGCTTCCTTAGATATCACTTAATAATTTAAGGGTTTTCCTCTTTTTGCCTTGCTTGTAGTAGGAGTAGGTCTTATTATTATATTCCTCAATATTGTTTCACAACTTTATTTTTCATTAGATTTATCCTCTCCTAGATCTACTAGGAAAGCTTTTGACTTCTCTTGCTTTATTTTTTTGGTATTTCCTTATTAATGGTAGAAGCATTAACATCTAACATTGCATTTTCTCTACCAATTTTCTTCTCTTGAATGGTGCATAATACTTCAAAAGAAAGTTTAAAATTTGATGAGACACATTCCTCAGGTTCATCGAGAATGTCCATCCTTAAATTCAAATCATACTGAATAGACAATTTCTTATTAATATTTTGAACTTGTTGTACTATGCACTTAATATAACTAATTTAATAAAATAAATAATAATCTTTATTATTTTTTAATAATCTTAAAATTATTTTTAAAGCATATTATTAAAACATAATTTCACCCTTGCTCTCTGAGTTTGGAGTTTTGTTATATGCATTTTGATGTATTTATTGTCCTTCCAATCATATGCAAAAATTGAGCAAGATCGTTTGTGTCTCTAAAAGAAAGTTGAATAAAAATTCTCCTTTATGCCTTGCTAAGTGGTGGGCTGGTCTTTGCTTTTGGATGACTGTTTTGATTTAATTTCTATTTCTCTTTTGGTCTTGGAAGCTAGCATGTGCTTAATTGGCCTTTCAAAACCTTATTTTCTCACTATTAATCATAAAAAAATTAATAAAATAAATAATAACATTATTTTTATAATAATTTTAAAAATATTTTTATAAATATATTCTTAATACATAATCAAATCCTATTTAAAAATAATACACTTAAAAATGTCATTATCTAGAAATGGAATGACATTAAACACGTTAAATAAAAATAATCCAATAGCTTTCAAATCATATAAATGAAAAATTAAATGTACAAACACCATAATATATTACGTAATATTAACATTAAATCATAATGAAATTATACAATTATTTAACATTATATATATATATATATATATATATATATATATATATTTGTTAAACCCCAACCTTTCAAACGCATATAGAAAGGTCACTTAGCTTCAAAACTCACTTTTGATTACCTCCAAGTTTACAATCGCGTATCGGAGTGGCAAAAAATTTCAAATTTTATTTTTTATTTTTTATCAATACTTTTTATATATACTTGTTATAGGAGTCTCGTCATTATAATGAAGTCACATCCTTATGGGGTAAACCTCATAAAAGTTGATGCAAAAACTCTTAACTACACATCCATATCTTACAAAACAATAAATTATTTTTTAAATTAGTTATATACAAGATTAAAAGGATTTAATTTAATTTTAAAAATAAATTATACAAAATTAAAACTAATTTTATTAAATAATATTATAATTTAAATAAGTGAAGACTTTAAAATTTAAAATAAAAGTTTAAAACTTAAAATTTGTTGGACATTTTGAGTCCCTAAGTCAAAAGTTGTCATTGATGTCACCAGATGAAGTCATCATTAATAACAAAGATTTCAGTAGAAAACAAAGGGGATAGTAATGGTTATTTGATATCTAGGAAGAAGGCCAAAGATCGAGTGAAATAGTGCAAAAGATAGAAGTTAAAAAGGAGTTATAATATTTATTTTATAAATTATTTAAATTAAGTGTGAATTTAAATTTTATAATTATAAAGTGTTCATTAAAGGTTGACCTTAATAAAAGTAAAGGTCTTAAAATAATTAATTTATAAAATTTAAATTCAAGAGGAATTTAAATAATTTATAAATTAATTAATTAAAAGTTTCAATGGAGGCAAAGGTTTATTATTTTAAAACCCAAGGTTGGGTTTTACTAAGGCTTTCGAAGCCTTAAAGCATCGACGTGATGCATTCAAATCAAAGCACCGACATCGTAGACAAAGGAGGAGGGCAATATAAATATAAGCCCAAAGTTTTCATTTAATCATCCTTGCTCGAATGAAATTTGCACGGTATATGCGAATGAGCTCGTGTGGTTTTTAAAAAACATTTTGCAAAGGAAGTGGAGGATAAGACGAAGAGATACCACCCCCCAATTCGCATTGGGCAGTATGGCCTAGTGGCAACTTGGACAGCACGAAGGTGTTTGGAGCATGAAGGTCATGCGTTCGATTCTCGCAAAGTGGTTTTGGTGATAGTGCAAAGTGGAAGCGCCCAAGGTGCATGTTTTTGTTGATGTGGGCAAGGAGAATAGCAAAGAGAAAGCACATCATGCTTTCCCCTTTGTGAACGAGCATATAGATCATATGGCAACCTTAGCTACGACTAAGGTGCTTGCGGTGAGGGCAAGTCATGGGATTGAAACCCCTTGAGGTAGGTATGATTTTTAAATTAAATTTTTATGGTTTATGCCCTAAGGTTGGAGTGATAAGGATGTTATAAGGTTTATTAAATTTTTAATAAAATTTATTAAATAAAGGTTGTAGTGATTAATTTTTGAAGGTGGAGTGTTGATAATTATTTGAGCTTTATTATTTGGAAATTATTATTTTGAGAGTTATATTTTAGGAGGTATAAGGAGTTATGATAAAGTGTTAATTGAGATTTATTTTGAGACTTGTTGGTTATTATTTTTGATAAGGGTTTTCTTCTAAAAGGACTTTGGTGGATGTGAAAATTAAGTTGGAGTAAAAAGGTGTATTTAAAGTTATATTTTGCATTATGATTTTAATTGAAGTCCTCTAACCCTTATGTGAGTTTGGAAAAGAGATTTTATGAAGTGTGGTAGATTTTGTGGACAACTCCTTGGCAACAAAAAGGTATGGGTAAACTTCTTCTTTGTTGATTGGCTTTATTGAAAATTAAGTTTGGAGTGAAAAGGATTTGTTTAGGGTTTCCTTTTCGAAAGTATGTGAGTGAATGCTTCAAGGTTTTATGAATTGAGAGTTGTGGTTAAACCTTGTTTTATAAGTATTTTTGTTGAAGCCATTGGATTGTGTGAAGATTGTGTTATTAGCATTGTTGTTGAAGTGAGTTGTTGTACAAAGAAATTGAACTAGGGTTTGGAAAGAACATGAGTATCATTGTTATGTGAGATTTGTTGTTGAGCATTGTTGGAAATATTTTGAGTTGGATGATACATGCTTGGACTAGGGTTTGTGAGTAAGAGTTGTTTCTTGAGTGATTGGTTGAGTGAGTTGATTAAGCCTAGTCAAGTGGATGTATGAAGTGATTTTTCAAGTTCCATAAAACAAACTATTCTATATTTTGATTTGAGAAAGTGATTGAGTTGTGATAATAGAACATATTGAGTTTCTAACAATTCTCTTCATGCTTCTAAGAGATTGAGTTGAGAAAGTGATTGATTATTGAGTATAGAACATATTGAGTCTCTAACAATTCTCTTTATGCTTCTATGAGATTGAGTTGAGAAAGTAATTGAGTATTGAGTATAGAACATATTGAGTCTCTAACAATTCTCTTTATGTTTCTATGAGATTGATTTGAGTTGAGAAAGTTATTGAGCAGATTTGGACAAGTTTTGTGTGAGCTTGTTGAGCAGATTTGAGCAGGTTTTGAGTGGACCTATTGAGCAGAGTTGAGCAAGTTCTGTGTGAGCTTGTTGAGAAAATTTGAGTAGGTTTTGAGTGGACCTATTGAGAAGATCTGAGCAAGTTTTGTGTGAGCTTGTTGAGAATATTTGAGGAGGTTTTATGTGGACCTATTGAGAAAATTTGATCAAGTTATAGAGAGGACTTATGGATATTTTGGTGTGAGCTTTTGTGGAAACTTGCAAGATATATTTGAGATAATTCTTTGAGAAGACTTGAGAGCAGAGTTGATTTATTTTTTCAAACCTTGAGTTAATGTTTGGGGTAGATCTAGCAAAGTTGAGTCAAGCCTTGAGTTAGGGCTTGAGATCAAAGATTGAAGATAGATTTGTGCTAGACCAACTAGACTATATTTAATACAAATTTGAGAGTAGAGTTTGGTGTATATTTTAGGAAAGGTTTGTGCCAGACCAGAGATAAAGATTGATCAAATTTGTGCTAGACCAGATATACTATGTTTAGTGTATATTTTAGTGAGCTTATTGAGAAAACTTGTGTTAGACTGACTGGACTTTATTTAGTGCAAGATATTAAGCAGAGTTGTGCTATACCAACTAGACTATGTTTAGTACAAAATTAATACAAAGCTTTAGAAGGGACAGAGCAGATAGGATAGAGTCTCCAGTGGATAGAGATTCATTAGCCAGGATATTAAGGACATGTCTTCTAAGTGAGGACAAGAGTCTTCAAGTGGAGAGAGATCCACCAGTCAGTGCAGTGGAGGCAGAGTCTTCTAGAAGATCACAAGCCAAAGCAGAGGAGAAGGATTTCTCCTATGGATAGAGATCCACAAAATTGATTTAGGGTATTGGTGTCTCCTTTGGACAAAGGTCCATAAAATTTGTAATCTGGGAAGGATTCCCAAGAGATTGATTGAGAAAATTTAGTGAAATATTTTCTCTGTGGAAGTAGCCATCCTTGGGTGAACCACATAAATTGTTGTGTCTTTATTGTATGTGGTGTTGTGTACATTGCTTTGATTACTGCTATTGATATTGCTATATTTACATTGCATATATTGGTTTGAGAGAAAAATTTAGAAGTGCTCTTATACTGTTCACCCCGCTCTCAATATAAGCTTGTGTTCTTCAAAAATAAGGTTATACACTATATCTATTGGGTTAGTAAATTTTTTATTTGAAAAATTATGAGATAGGGCAGTATGAGAGGAGCTAATAATGGACCCTAGAATTAACATGGGGCCCATGAGGGAAAACAACCAATGGAAACCACACATAGAGAAAATTCCACACTCACCACCATTAAGTGATGCTCCCATGGGAGAGGATGGAACATATTGTTGGGCCATGATTCACTCGTTTGACGGGCTAGGTCATGGTTTGTGTGCTTGCTGTTGGGAATTTTGCCCAAAATCTTACTTTTCAATTTGCAAAGCTCTATGTGGGTGTTGTGCTTTATATACCACCATGAGGGCCATTATGGGATAAATATGGGATAATGGCTCAAGACTCTCATAGTGTTGCTCAAGTTATTTTTTAATAATTTTTTATTTGAGAAATTATGAGATTGGGTAGTACGAGAGGAGAAAATAATGGACCTTAGAATTAACATGGGGCCCATGAGGGAAAACAACAAATGGAAACCACACATGGGGAAAATTCCACACTCATCACCATTTATAAATGCTCCCACAGGAGAGGATGGAGAATATTTTTGGGTCATGATTCGCTCGTTTGAGGGGTTTGGTCATGGTTCATGTACTTCCACTTGGGAATTTCACCCAAAAGCTTGCATCCTGATTTGCAAAGCTCTATGTGGGTATTGTGATTTATATACCACCATGAGGACCATTATGGGATAAATATGGGGTAATGGCTCAAGACTCTCGCAACATTGCTCAAGTTATTTTCTAATAATTTTTTATTTGAAAAAAATATGAGACTGTGTAGTACGGGAGGAGCAAATAATGGAATTAGGTGTCCTTATGAAAAAGAAAAATCAAGAAACTTTTAAATATATATGAATAATATTATGTAAAGAAAGGAAAGAAATAGGTAAAACATTTTCTAGACTTATTGGAATCAAAGAAGTATTGAAATTTTGCTCCCTATATTAATCATTCAACACATCACCCATTGCACATTCGATCAATTTAACCAAATCACCTTTTGTACCTAAATTCAGGGTAAAAAGATCCCATCAATGTTTTCCTTATCAAAATTGGGTTAAATGGACTCCAAAATTCATAAAATTTGTACCATTGAAAAGCTCTCATAATAAGATTTCCAACAAGCCTAAGCATGGTAAATTGAAACTCATAAAATTTTTGAAAATAATGGATGAATTTGACCTTCACAAAACTAGGGCAAATGACCTCCAAATTTTGTAAAATTTGTACTATTTGGAAAGCTCTTGGAACAATATTTCTAACAAGTATAGGCATAACAAATTGATACTTACAATTAATTTATAGCAATGAATTTTCCAATGGTAAATTTGCATAAGTGAATTTGAACCAACAATAAATTTGCAAAACCATCGACAAATCTCTTAGTCTCGATGGTGTGGCTCCCAATTACCATCAGTTACATCACTCTATGTTTGATTAGCTCAAAATCTATAGTAATATGTTGGAACTACCAATTATATATAGTTAACCTAGAAACCACCTCTAGTTAACCCATAAAACCATTAATTATAGGTAGATAACTCAACAACCACCTTTAATCAACTCATGCAACTACCAATTAGAGGCAGTTTACTTTCCAATCAATCTCCAAGTAAATCTTGTAAATGCTTATCAAATAAATTTAACTAAACATCTCAACTTTCTAATAGGATAAAAATTAGATGACTCATCTCTCAAAAAGTGCATGCATCCAACTTATCATGAGCACTCTTGGTGATAATTCTAAAGTTCCATCTTCTATAAAAGGAGACCCTTGGGGTTCTAAGGAGGTTACATAAAATATTTCAAAGATATATTGGTTGTAGAGGGGAAAAATGACACACCTAGAAAAGGGAAATGAAATGCATCTATATATCTAAGCACTAAAAAGAGACATTTAATGTAAGCATGATAACAAATAAGTAAAATAAATGGGGGTCCTCTTTATATTAATTTATTTATCAAATCCATGGTTACAAAACATCCCCTTGAGGGCTCTGAGTTGATACAATCATTAAAGAAGTTTCAAAGGATATAGTCCTTTCAATGACTCAAGATGTGTTTCAAGGCCTTCCTCGCACTCACAAATTGAAGAGTGGGTTTTTGATACCGTTGCAATGATATATCTATAGTAAAACTTATGGTTCCTTCCTTACGTACTAATATACTTGGATCTACACACAAAGAATTCAGATTTGTTAATAGCATGTGTGTATTGAAATGAAATCAGAGATATGCATATAATAGTGAATATGAAGAGCGAAATAGACGGTGCAAAACTACTCAAAATTTCACCAAACCTTAGTATAATGCATATAATCTACTCTAGAATTTATTCTATGGTAAAATAGAAATTAAATTAGATGTATATGTCATGGCCATTCTTGGGTATTCTAATTGTGATTATTAGAATGAAAATCATAATAGAAGGTGCAAAATTACTCCAAATTGCAACAAATAAAATGATCTATGTTGAAATTGAAAAAAAATTGTATGCAGATTCATGGTCATTCTTGGGTGTTCCAATTGTGACTGTTAACCATCCCAGGTGGGAATGGCCACCAAAATTGGTGGTTTTTACCACCAATTCCTTTTGGATTTGATTCAAACTATTCCTAGGGGTGTTGTCATCGAATTTTATGATATGATTCACTAAAATGGTTGGGTTTTGGAATGGGTTTGCGTATTTGGGATCACTTGGAAAAATATTTCAATTGATAGAGATTTCAAGGGAAAATACATGGGTGAAAGGTTGATTTAATCTCAACAGCACTTCATTGTAAAATATTGTGAAGACTCTCCTCTAATTGGGTGGATTGGATCCACTTTATATCTCAAGAGAGCACAAGATCAAATGGGTAATTTAGGGCATGCGAGGCAAGTGCCACCATTTATCAAAACCTTGCCATGCATAGGGTGGGAGAAACCTCCAATTTGGACCTCCAATTTGCAGGTTTCTGATTGAATTGATGTGCCCTAAATCTTGTCATAAATCAATGGGTGGGATAAATGGTAGAATTTGATTGCCATTTGTCCCACTCTTTGATTTTTTGGCATTCCAAGGGCTTGGCCATCCCCCCCATGGATGGCTATTGGTGGTCATTCCATCCAAGGATGATCATGGGTGGTCATCCCTGGGTGGGACAACCATGAACTAGTGGCCATCCCAAGGTGGGATGACCATGGCTGCATGGCCCAAAACTTCCCAAAAGTGGGATAAAACTTTCCAAAAGTGGTAAGGACCACTATTTAATCCTAAAGGGTTGCCTAAGGAGGCCATATGGTGTTGATAAGAGTGTGTATTGGTAATATACTCATATTGACATGATTTTAGTGTCTACAAGTACCCCTTTTTGGGATACATTATTTTAAATAGAGCATAGAGAAAAAATAGATGACTAAATAATCAACTGATTAAGGTTATTAAGTAACCTAACCAAATTTAGATACCTCCATTATGGAAGAAGCATACATTCTTGGAATCCTTATTTTTGATATATTTGGAGGATTTGATTTTGATATACCTCTCAGCCGCACTCTAAGGGCAATTTTTGGTGCTTAGGGTATACTTGGTATTGGTTCCTTATTTTTCTTATAAGCTTATTATAGGACAAGGGTCCCAAGGCATCAAGGAGACCAAGACTTTATTTTTGTTGAATTGGTTTTGAATTATGTGCCCAACATGGGCTTGAAATTGTCTTTGGCAATAATTATTTTGAATGTATGCAAGTTGCACTTTTGAGTGTTTGAGTGTTTATTTTGATTATGATTTTCATAATTATGACTACCTCTTCAAGTGAAAATTTTATGAGGGAATAATCAGTGATAAAATTGATGAGCCACTTGACCAATATCCCTTGATTAGGGCTCCTTCAACTTTATCCATTGTAAAAAAATTATTAGTTTTATGAGGATTTTTATGGTTTTGTGGATATTTCATGGAAGAAAGGAAATGAATACCTCATTCCCATGGAGCAATATAACTCAAATGGCCTTATTGGTAATTAAAGTAGAGTCTTTTCAATTCATCAATGAACAATTTGGTTCAATCTTTACCCATTGTGAATTTTATTAGTTTTGTTATATTTTTTGTGGTTTTGAGTCTTTTTTCTTTACCTTTTCTTATATTTTTTTGGTGTTTTTTGGTGGTCATCCCAGGGTGGGAAGACCACAAATTTCATGGTCATTCTAGGGTGGGATTTTTGCCAAATTTTTATCCATTTAACCATAGAGTGACCATGCTTATTCTAGGTTTTTTTAAGCTCAAAATTGGCAAAATGAGTTCATTTTCACACTTATGACTTGGAATATTAAGAGGTGAGGAGTAGGAGAGTGATTCTACAAAGTGGAGCACTGTCAAAAAAATATCACAGTCACCATGAGCTAGCCTATAGACTTGATGAGCGATAGATCCAGTGTGATATGGGTAAGGGCTGAATTTGCTACTATCCTTTGTTAATTTTTGAAATGTAATTATTTTCATGTTTTCCAATTAAACACATTGTATCTCATTAAATGAACATCATTAGTGGTAGTATTTTGTATTTTGTACTTTAATTTTTGTTTTTGTAATTTTGTTTGATTTTTTTGTAATTTTTATGAGGTTTTTTGCTTTTTTTTGGTGGTAAAGGAGGCTATTTTTTAGCATTTTTTGGGTCATCCCTCGGTGGGATGGCTACCAATTTTGGGGTCATCCCTAGGTAGGATGACCATGATTTTGAAAGAAAAAGGTACCTTTTTTGTTGTTTTTTTAAGCTTACTTGCCTCTACTAGGTGATCAAAAGTCAGTATCAATTTTTGACTCTCTTTCAGACTACTAGGGACTTATTGATATAGGATGACTATAAATAACTTAGCACCATTAGTATAAAACAAGTGACATAGTTAGATCCAATGATGGGATATAGAGCCTACCTAACGACTTTGGTAGATCTATGGGACCCTCATACCAACACCTTCCACTTGTTGATCGAGGAGATGTCAATGATGTTAGAGAACATCTACCAAATTTTGCATATTCAAATAGAGGGGAATCTGATTATGTCTACTAATTAGGATCTTAGAGATATAATTTTGTAGAGATACTTTAGAGAGGACTAGCATGAGGTATTATGAGACTTGCCTAGTGGAGGTATCCTAGTGGAGCTATGGTATGAGGTAGAGGTTTTGACTATGAGATATGCCTTACTAATTATTCTTATCTCCAACATATTGCTTCCAGACTCGTCAGGAGCTAGGTTCCCTTGGAACCTTTTGGAGTTGGTGTTTTCACTGGTGGAGTGCATCATAGAGAGGTCATTAGTGATGGCATGGGGCACTAATTTGATATCACAAATTTATGATGAGCTATATGAGATCCATTACCTTGGGTGGAAAGTATTAGGCTACAAATTTCTATTGTAGGTGTGGGGATGGCAACACATTTTTATAGAACAATCATGGGGATCACCTTGGATGACATGGGCATAACTTATAGATGTGGAGATATTATATGGGATCCTATGGCAGTAGGACTAGGAGAGGGGTTAGATTCATCCTTATGTAGGTATTATTGATCACTATACATAGTCACTTGCATGGCTCAGGATAGAGGAGGTTACCTAGAGACCATACAAATATTATCTAGCATGGTCTAAGGATGAGGTGTAGCTTCAATGGGTATGGAAAGAGAGATGGTTAGTTGGTCAAAATAGTATTAAGTGAGAGTATTTCCCATATGCTCGAGTGATACGATAGGTTGGGCTATGCCAAGGGTTGCCTAGTGATCCAATGATCTACCGATGTTGTGTGGACAAGAGGACACTTACTTGGCCTGTAGTGGAGGTAGTTGGAGAGGAGGTAGATCTTATGGAGGCCATATCTAAGCTAGATGATGCAGGGACCATAATAGAGTATGAATCCTAGTGGGTAGTGCACTAGTGGAAAGGGGAGTGACCACTAGGAGGTGGTATAGATGCAATGATAGAGGAGGTTCCAAATAAGGCTCTATATGAGGAGGACCAAGAATTAGGTGAGTGACATTATGAGAATATAGACTCGGGGAAGTGACATGTGTATCACTAGATAGATGATGAGTGGATGGACACCATGGATATGGAGGATCAGTAGGATTATTATGATGAGGATAATTTTGATGAGTATGGAGTGCAGGAACATTTGGTAGCACAATATGCCACCATTGCTTAGCTACAATGTGAGTTTATCAAAGGGAGACATGAATGGAGGGACTTAATAGAGGATATGGCTATCATATAGGTATAGGTGTAGACTACTTAGGCAGATATTGAGAGGTAGGCAATAGTGATTTATGGGTAGATGGTAGAGCTAGTTGTGCTTCGACCATATGTTAGATTAGGGAGCTCAATATAGGAGGCATTAGACTGTGATGAGGTAGCTAGGCTATGTGGGGAGGTGATATAGCTCTAGAATTTACTAGATGACTACCATATTTGTCATCGAGAGGAGATATCATACACATAATATTTTGAGGATGAGGTAGCATACCTTAGAGGATGCTTACTAGCTCATCCTTCTGCTAGTGGGTCCCAACAAAGTAGGAGGAGTGGTACATGGTAGTTTTTTATGAGGATGGGGCTCCTAGATCTATAAGGATATCATATAGGAAAAGGGGTAGCATATCAAGGATATCTCAATGAGCGATGACTAAAGGTGGTGGTGAAAGTCATGGTGCCAGTCCTATGTGACCATGGCTCTTGAGACTCTATGGTTGTTTTTATATTTTTGGGTGTGTGAGGTCTAAGGACCCACTTGATTATAGCCTATGAGTAGATTTTGGATTATGATGTATAATTTTACCCTATACATACATATGTGTGTGTGTGTGTGTGTGTGTGTGTGTGTGTGTGTGTGTGAGTTTTTCTATTGTCATCATGTGTTTCCTTATTTTTTTATTAGACATAAGAAATGATTATGTTTACTTTACTCATGCTTATTGATGAGCCTCAAAATATTCATTTTTTGTACTCATTTTTCTAAATAGTGTGACACTTATTCTTGTAGATATAGATGTTTTATGAGAATTATATATATTATTAACAATTTCTTTTGCATGTTATTTAATTTTTGTCTTTAAGTATATTTTTGTGGAAATTACTACATTTTGGTATGTTTCGTCAAGGTCCAATTCAGACCTGGCATTTGCAAACCCATGAAGGCAAGACATCAGTGGAATACCAATGTGAAGTATGAATTTAGGTGCTTGATTCCATTTGAAGCACTTGACTTCTATTTGACACTTAACTATTAGGCACATGCTTCCCATTAGGCACCTTCTTCCCATTAAGTTCCTGTTTCCATAAAAGTGCCTACTTTCCATTAGGTTACTAACTCCAGTATTGGTGTCTGCTTTCCAACTTATACAGATAGGGCATATGCTTCCCAAATTTTTTAAAGGAGGTTCCTGATTTCCAATTACACCAAATTACAACATCACTTTGTGGATGACAAAATAGAGCAAAAGATCAGTAACAAACATAGAAAGAGTTATAACATTGAATTCAAATAAGGGATAATTTCAAAGGTGACTAACCATCTAATTTTTAGTTTTTATGTGAAATATTTATGTAAATTAGATAAAACAAATATCAGATGTATTTTGGAAACAAAATATGCTGAAATATCTTGATATTTTACCCGATTCCTCCATTCATGCAAGCGGTTGTAAAAGTGAATCATGTTTTGATTTATTTTAAAAATTGTAATAGGGTGTGGCCGCATATCTTATAAATATGCAGGCCACCCCTGAAGATGAAGCCCCTGGACTTTATTGTAAATTATTTTTTTGTAAACTATGAATAAAGATTCTTCTAAGTATTTTTCTATAAATCCGTCTAAAAGCATTCGGTGGAGATTACCGCAGGTAGAACTTGTTGGAAGCATGGGCCCACTTACAATAGATTTCTTCCATTTTCCCTTGCTTTCTATTATTTATTTTCATATATTAATTTATTTTCATGCATTTCCCTATTTTTTGTGATTTCCAACAAAGTAGAAATTAGATTTTGAATGCATTTAGTCCTATTTTCTTAGACATAGGATAGATTATTGGTTTGGTATTAAGTATTAAAATTAAATGAACATCAACACACACACACCAAAAATTGAGAATCTAAGGGAATCATATTTGAATAAGAGGAATTATAAGCATATATTGTGCATGACTGCTCACAAGAATACGAGCTACCCTAAGTTGACAATTAAATGAAGGCAATTAATTGAACCATAGAAAAACTAACCAATATTTTGCCCAATATTTTGGTGCCATTTTTGGGGAGTAACCATTATAATATCTTATTCTAAAGAAATCATAGGTACATTAGTTTAGATAGATTTATCCATAATCTTCATCTAAAAATTTGTATGAGTCCACCTAAAAATAGAGGATTGAATGGTCATTTTGTCAAAAATAAAGAAATTATTTCTAGAAACCCTTCAATTTTAGTAGAATCTAAACCTAAACCTAGGACCGAAATGTCTCCATATCAATATCCACCTGTGCATTGGTGAAAAAACCCATTATTTGCACAAGATCCTTCTAAAGCAATTTATAAGAATATTATACTAGGATCGAAGATAAGTAGGATTCATTCTGAGGAGGATTTACTAAATATTGATCACTGGCAAGAAGTATTAAATGGAACAATCTCAAATACTAACTTATACATCCTTTTAAAGGAAAAAAGTGAAGAACATGTGCTTATACTGAGAGGGGGGTGAATAGTATACAATAAAACTTTTTCCCTTTTAATCCAAATAGTAGCATCAACATTAATAAAATAGTAAACATCACACAAAGCATCACACACATGAGAGACATCATTTTTAACGTGGTTCACCCAATGTGGGCTACCTCCACAGAGAAAATATTTCTTCTAAATATTTCTCAAATAATATTTTGGGAATCCTTCCCTATTACAATGTTTATGGACCTCTGTCCAAAGGAGATGTTGATCCCCTAAATCTGGTTTGTGGATCTCTATCCACAGGAGAACTCCTTCTCCTCTACTCTGGCTGGTGATCCTCTAGAAGACTCTGCCTCCACTGCACTGACTGTGGATCTCTCTCCACTTGAAGACTCTTTGTCCTCACTCAGAAGACATGTCCTCAATATCCTAGCTGATGGATCTCTATCCACTGGAGACTCTGTCCTCTCTGCTCTGTCACCTCCAAAGCTCTATCTCAATACTATACTAAACATAGTCCAGTCGGTCTAGCATAGCTCTGCTCAATAGGCTCACTTAGAACCTACTCAAATATGTTCAATAGGTCCACTCAAAACCTTTCCAAATCTTCTCAATAGGTCCACACAAGAACCTGCTCAAATATGCTCAAAAGGTCCACTCAGAACCTGCTCAAATCTGCTCAATAGGTCCACTCAGAACCTGTCCAAATATGCTCAACAAGTCTCACATAGAACTTATCCAAATATGCTCAAAAATATCACACAGAACCTGTCCAAATCTGCTCAACAAGTCCTCTCTAGGACTTGCTCAAATCTGTATTGCAAGCTTCCACAAAAGCTCACACAAAATCAGTCCACAAGTCTTCTCAAAGACTTACCTCAAATCAGCTTAACAAGTCCACACAGAACTTGTCCAATCTCATAGAAACATAAAGAGAATTGTTAGAGACTCAATATGTTCTATACTCAATACTCAATCACTTTATCAACTTAATCTCATAGAAGCATAAAGAGAATTGTTAGAGACTCAATATGTTCTATTCTCAAAACTCAATCTCAAATCAAATCATAATATAGAATAGTTTGTTTTATGGAACTTGAACAACCACTTCATGCATCCACTTGACTAGGCTCAATCAACTCTACTCAACCAATCACTTCAAGGAACAACCCTTTCTCACAAACCCTAGTCCAAGCATGTATCAACCAACTCAAAATATTTCCAACAATGCTCAACAACAAATCTCACATAACAATGATACTCATGATCTTTCCAAACCCTAACTCAAGTTTTTCACACAACCAATGGCTTCAACAACAATGCTTATAAAACAAGGTTTTAATCACAACTCACAATCCAGAAAACCTTGAAGCATTAATTCAAACACTTTCAAAAAGGAAACCCTAATCAATTCCTTTTCACTCCAAACTTAATTTTCAATCAAGCCAATCACCTAACTCAACAAAGAAGAATTTTACCCATACCTTTTCTTGAAGAGTAGTTGTCCTTACAAATATGCCACACTCACAATTACCTCTTTGCTAAACTCAATAAGGGTTAGAGGATAATTTTCTTCAAAAAAATATATTACAATATAATATCAAAATTACCCCTTATCACTCCAACTTTAATAATAGTCAATATCCTCACAATAGTCAAAAACCCTTTATTCAAAATAACATACAATCCACAAAGTCTTAACCTTTCAATATTCCACAATGGCAAAATTAAGACTTTAAACTAAAACCAATATACTCCTTATAACTCCTAAATCTATAACTAACCTTTATCACAATCCAACTCTTTAAAACTTACAAAGCACCACATACTTCTTATACCTTTATGCACTCCTTTTGCCTATCAAAATACCTATGTCTTCTTTGGAGCTTCCAACTCTCAATCACAGCCACATGATTGCCTTCAACACACCTTACGACTTGCACCTGTCATGATTTGAACACAAATCTCCTCGCTGTCAGTGCTTTGTGCTTTCCAAAAATGCCAATAGACCATGTTGTCTCTTTCAACTTTGAAATTCAAAGTTTTCCCTTTTCAATGCCTAGTTTTTTGCATACACTCCACAAGCTCTTAGTTTGTAGGCCAATCATTTTATCTTTTGAGCAAGGATAATCTGAAATAAACTTTGGGCATGGTATTTATATGCATCTTCAATAATTTGAAAATGTCGATGCTTCCCTTTGGCTTCTATGATGTTGGAAAAAATAAAAATTTGAATGCCTTGTTTAAATCTATAAATTCAACCTTTGGATTTATTAAAATTTCCTTTGGTCTTACTTTAAACCCAACCTTTGGGTTTATTAAAATAATCTTTAGACTTTATAAAACCCCTTTTTGCCTTATAAAACATTATAATAAAAATTATAAATATTTTATTTGGGTTTTCACCATGGCATTTTTAATATTATAATAACCACCATTATAATATTTATCCTTTGATAAAGTACCTTTAATATTTATTTATAAAATTTAAATTCATCCTGAATTTAAATAATTTATAAAATAAATATTATAACTCCTTTTTAACTTGTCTTTTGCACTATTTTACTTGAACTTTGGCCTTCTTCCTAGATATCAAATAACCATATTTGTCCCATTTATTTCTTGCTAAAATTAATGATGACTTCATCTGGTGACATCAATGACAACTTTGACTTAGGGACTCAAAATATCCAACAATCTCCCCCTTTGTCATTGATGGCAACCCATATCCTTTTTACTGAAACCTGACCTTTATTTTTCTTTTGCTCCCCCTGGGACATTGCTCCCCCTAGCTCAATGCTCTCTCAAATATCAAATCTCTCCCCATATCCAATATCTCCCCAATACACAAATCACACAAATCTCTCCCCCTTTGACATCAATGGCAAAGGGTCACCTTTGGGGCTCGAGGCTAAGAATGAGCCTCTTAGCTTAGCCCCTCCCCCACCTCCACATGAGGTGGTTAATTCTAGGGTGGGAGTCTCACTCCCAATTTTTCTTGAAGATACTCAAAAGTTTCCTTTGAGAGTGGCTTAGTGAAAATATCTGCTATATGTTCCTTTGTAGTGACATACTCCAATATGACATATTTATCTATCACCTGTTCTCTCAGAAAATGATACTTAATCGGAATGTGCTTTGTCCTGGAGTGCATTACTAGATTTTTTGAGATACTTATGGCACTCGTATTATCACATAGTATAGGAATGGGCTGATCATGCTTTATCTTGAAGTCTTCTAGAGTTCTCTTCATCCATAACACCTGTGTACAACTGGCTACTACTGCAATATATTCTGCCTCTGTTGTAGATAGAGATACTGAAACCTGCTTCTTACTTAACCAGGAGACTAGACTTTCTCCAAGAAAGAAAGCTCCTCCACTTGTGCTTTTTCTATCATCAATGTTGTCGGCCCAATCTGCATCTGTATATGTTGTTAGTGTGAAACTGTCACTTTTGGGATACCAAAGCCCAAAATCCATAGTCCCTTTTAGATACCTAAAAATTATTTTTACTGCTACCACATGTGTTTCCTTAGGTGTTGCTTGAAACCTTGCCACTAATCCCACTAACTGTACTATGTCTGGTCTTGTAGTTGTGACATATAATAAGCTACCAATCATGGATCTGTATAATCTCTGATCTACCTCTAGAGATTCATCATCCTTACTCAACTTGCACCCTATGACCATAGGGGTACTTACTGGTTTGCAATATTCTAACCTAAATTTCTTCAACATCTCCTTGATGTACTTGGCTTGAGAGAGAAACACTCCCTTTCCTGATTGTGAAATCTGAAGTCCAAGAAAGAAGGATAATTCACCAAGCATAGACATCTCAAATTCATTTTGCATATTCTTAGCAAATTCTTTGCACATCTTGTCATTGTTTCCTCCAAAAATTATGTCATCAACATAAACAACCACTATTAGAAGATCATTTCCTTCATTTTTGATATACAAGTTACTATCTGCTATTCCTTTCCTGAATCCCTATTCCTGAAGATACTTATCCAATATTGAGTACCATGCTCTGGGAGCCTACTTTAAACCATACAATGCCTTTTTCAATCTGCATACCTGATCTGGTGTATCTGCTAGTATGAATCCCTCTGGTTGTTCAATGTAGACCTCTTCTTCTAGAACCCCGTTTAGAAATGCTGACTTGACATCCATCTGATATACCTTGAAGTTCTTGAAACTTGCGAAAGCTAAAAATATCCTTATAGCTTCAAGTCGTGCAACTGGAGCAAAGGTTTCATCAAAGTCAATTCCTTCTACTTGTGCATAACCTTTGCATACTAACCTTGCTTTATTTTTGACCACTTGTCCATCTTCATTCAACTTATTTTTGAATACCCATTTTGTGCCAATCACATTTTTGTCCTTTGGTCATGGAACAAGTTCCCAAGTTTTGCTCTTCTCTATCTGATCCAATTCCTCATTCATTGCTTTAACCCAAAATTCATCTTCACTAGCCTGAGTGAAGTCTTTTGGCTCAATCTTAGATAGCAAAGAAAATTTTCTTGTTGAGATGGTTTTATTATTCTTCTCCTTGTTTGTCTTTCATCTGGATTCTCGATGATCTGATATTTTGGGTGGTGTTTCTATACATACCTGGAAGGAGTCTTAGGAAGAAGCCTTTGTGTTTCTTCTTCATATTTTTTTGATTCCTCACAAAATTCTTCTTGACAACATCCATCTTCTTGGTACACAGTTTGCTGAACTGGTTCTCTGGAATCTATCTTCTCATCAATTGTTACATTCATACTTTCCACCATAGTATGTGTTCTTTTGTTGAAACATCTGTAGGCCTTACTCTTTGTGGAATAACCAAGAAAAATTCCCTCATCACATCTTGGATCAAACTTGCCCAAGTTCTGATCTTCCCATCTTATGTAACATTTGCTTCCAAAGATTCTGAAATGTTTTATAGTAGCAGGTCTTCCTTTCCAAAGCTCATATGGAGTCTTGTGATGATTTACCCTTAATTGAGCCCTATTAATTATGTATACAGTTGTAGATACTACTTCTTTCTAGAAACCATCTGATAACTTAGATTCATTTAACATAGCTCTAGCCATGTTTTCAATAGTCCTGTTCTTCCTCTCAACTACTCCATTTTGTTGGGGGGTTCTTGTTGCTGAGTACTCTCTCTTGATTCCATGTTGTTCACAAAATTCTACAAACTCATTTGAAGTAAATTCTCCTCCTCTATCGGATCGTAGACACTTAATCCTTTTGCCTATTTCATTTTCAACCAATTCCTTGAATGCTTTAAATTTTTCAAAGGCCTCTGATTTCTCTTTTAGGAAGGTTACCCAAACCATTCTGGAATAATCATCTATAAACAACATGAAGTAACTCTCACCCTGAATACTTTGTGTTCTAGTAGGACCACACAAATCAGTATGTATTAGACTCAATGGCTCAGATGATGCATAGCCTTTTGGTTTAAAGGTTGTCCTAGTTTGCTTTCCATGTTGACAGGGTGCACAAATTGTGTTTTGAGGTCTTCTTATTTTGGGTAAATATCTAACTACCTGTTTATTGCTTATACTGACTATGTTGTCAAAATTCAAATGACCCAATATTCTATGCCATAACCAGCTCTCATTTTCTTGTGATAGAAAGCACTTTTCCCCTTTGATCTCATTGAGCATATATAAGTTGTTTGGGGTCCTTCTTGCATTTGCAATAATTCTTCCAGTTTCTATTTTCCTTATCTCACATCTATCTGGATGGAAGGTGACCATGTATCCTTGATCACAAAGTTGACTTATACTCAGTAGATTGTGTTTTAACCCTTTGACATACAAAACATTCTTTGTTTTTTTTTTTCCATTGTCTAGACTTAGAGTTCCTCTCCCAACAATCCTTGTTGATCCATTATCACCAAAACTTACTGATCCTCTATTTGTTTCCTTTAGTATAATGAACTTATCTTTGTCTCCTATCATGTGACTAGAGAAACCACTATCAAGATACCATTGTTCTTCTTTATCTTGAGCATGAAGGGTTGTTTGTACTAACATAGATCTAGCCCTAACATTCTTTCTTTCATCCTTCCTAGTTGTTGGAATTGTTTTTCTAGACTCAGGAGATATCATTTTACACCATCTAGCCTTGTGCCCAAAATTATTGCATTTGTAACATATAACATCATCATCCATGAGAGGTGCAAAGGAATTGAAATTTCTATTGTATCTTGCATAATGAATACAATGTGCAGCTCTATGACCATATTTATTGCAAGAAAAACAATGACCATGGAAGAAATTATGTAACCTATTTGGAAGTCTTGGATTTTGTGAAGAAGTCATCTTCTTCTTGTGATTAACTCTTATCCAGGGTTCTCCTTTGCTTTCTTCCTTTCTGATGTCCTTTGATTGCTTTTCTTTGTTTGAAGTTTCTACTTTTTGGAAACTTGATTCCTCTTTCTGCTTCTCATATTTTGTATCTTGTAGTATCTTGGTCCTTTCCAATTTATTCCTTAGGAGAACAATTTTTGCTTCCAATTTTTCACATTTTGTTTCCCTGGCTCTCAATAGATCTGTCATATCTTGCTCAATCTTCTTTCCTTCTTCCACCTTAATTTTGAGTTCTATGAGATTCTGTATAAATTCCACTCTTGCTTCTTCATCTTCTTGAACTTGTTCTTTCAAGCTTGAATTTTTCTCTCTAAGTCTTTCCAATTTTTTGAGAGCAACAAAGAACTCTTCTTTTATATCAAACATAGTCTCTTCTTCACTTTTTGAAGTCATGTGTGCTACCGAAGGATCCTCTTCCAAGTTGTTAGACTCTTCACGGAGAGACCGACTCTGATACCAATTGAAGAACATGTGCTTATACTGAGAGGGGGTGAACAGTATACAATAAAATTTTTTCCTTTTAATCCAAATAGTAGCATCAACATTAATAAAATAGTAAACATCACACAAAGCATCACACACATGAGAGACATCATTTTTAACGTGGTTCACCCAATGTGGGCTACCTCCACAGAGAAAATATTTCTTCTAAATATTTCTCAAATAATATTTTGGGAATCCTTCCCAATTACAATGTTTATGGACCTCTATCCAAAGGAGATGCTGATCCCCTAAATCTAGTTTGTGGATCTCTATCCACAGGAGAACTCCTTCTCCTCTACTCTGGTTGGTGATCCTCTAGAAGACTCTGCCTCCACTGCACTGACTATGGATCTCTCTCCACTTGAAGACTCTTTGTCCTCACTCAGAAGACCTATCCTCAATGTCCTGGCTGATGGATCTCTATCCACTAGAGACTCTATCCTCTCTACTATGTCACCTCCAAAGCTCTATCTCAATACTATACTAAACACATTCCAGTCGGTCTAGCACAACTCTACTCAATAGGCTCACTCATAACCTTCTCAAATATGCTCAATATATCCACATAGAACATGCTCAAATCTGCTCAATAGGTCCACTCAAAACCTACTCAAATATGCTCAATAGGTCCACCTAGAACCTATCCAAATTTGCTCAATAAGATCACACAAAACTTATCCAAATATACTCAACAAGTCCTCTCTAGGACTTGCTCAAATATGTATTGCAAGCTTCCACAAAAGCTCACACAAAATCAGTCCACAAGTCTTCTCAAAGACTTGCCTCAAATCAGCTTAACAAGTCCACACAGAACTTGTCCAATCTCATAGAAACATAAAGAGAATTTTAGAGACTCAATATGTTCTATACTCAATACTCAATCACTTTCTCAAACTTAATCTCATAGAAGCATAAAGAGAATTGTTAGAGACTCAATATGTTCTAACCTCAAATCAAAATATAGAATAGTTTATTTTATGGAACTTGAACAACCACTTCATGCATCCACTTGACTAGGCTCAATCAACTCTACTCAACCAATCACTTCAAGGAACAACCCTTTCTCACAAACCCTAGTCCAAGCATGTATCCAACTCAAAATGTTTCCAACAATGCTCAATGACAAATAACAATGATACTCATGATCTTTCCAAACCCTAACTCAAGTTTTTCACACAACCAATGGCTTCAACAACAATGCTTATAAAACAAGGTTTTAATCACAACTCACAATCCAGAAAACCTTGAAGCATTAATTCAAACACTTTCAAAAAGGAAACCCTAATCAATTCCTTTTCACTCCAAACTTAATTTTCAATCAAGCCAATCACCTAACTCAACAAAGAAGAATTTTACCCATACCTTTTCTTGAAGAGTAGTTGTCCTTACAAATCTGCCACACTCACAATTACTTCTTTGTAAATCTCAATAAGGGTTAGAGGATATTTTTCTTCAACAAAATATATCACAAAAATAATATCAAAATTACACCTTATCACTCCAACTTAAATAATAATCAATATCCTCACAATAGTCACAAAAACCCTTTATTCAAAATAACATACAACCCACAAAGTCTTAACCTTTCAATATTCCACAATAGCAAATTTAAGACTTTAAAAATAAAAATAGAATTCTCCTTATAACTCCTAAAGGTATTTCTCAACTACCAAACTTTATCACAAAGCAACCTTTCAAAACTTCAACCACTAAATACCTTATACCTCCAACTTAGGCATTCAATAAAAATAAAATATAAAAATGTTACCTTTGCCTTTGGAGAGTTTCGAACTCTCAATGCAGCCCACACAAATATTTACCCATGGTGCACACCACCACATGAGCTATGCACTCATTGGGAAGGAAGAAGCACCATGTGCTTCAACACCTCTATGCCCTCCTTGCCTAGGCAAAAGAATATGCTTAACTTTGGTGCCTTCAACACACACCAAAATTGCATTCAACACACCTTATGACATGCACCCATCATGATTCAAACATGAACCTCCTCACTGTCAATGCTTTGCACTTTCCAAAAATGCCAATAGACCACGTTGTCTCATTCAACTTTGAAATTCGAATTTTCCACTTTTAAATGCCTTATTTTTTGCATACACTCCACGAGATCTTAATTTGCAAAATAATTTTATCTTTCAAGCAAGGATAATCAAAAATAAATTTTGGGTATGGTATTTATATGCATCTTCAATAATTCAAAAATATCGGTGCTTCCCTTTGGCTTCTATGACATCGATAGAAATAAAAATTTGAATGCCTTGTTTAAATATTTAAATCCAATATTTGGATTTATTAAAATATTCTTTGGTCTTAAACCTTTAAACCCAACCTTTGGGTTTTATAAAATATCTTTTAACTTTATAAAACCCACTTGTGCCATATAAAACATTATAATAGAAATTATAAATATTTTATTTTGGGTTTTCACCATGGCACTTTTAATATTATAATAACCACTATTATAATATTTCACCTTCGATAAAGTACCTTTTAATATTTATTTATAAAATTTAAATTCATCCTGAATTTAAATAATTTATAAAATAAATATTATAACTCCTTTTTAACTTTTGTCTTTTGCACTATTTTACTTGAACTTTGGCCTTCTTCCTGGATATCAAATAACCATCTTTGTCCCCTTTATTTCTTGCTGAAATCTTTGGTATTAAATGATGACTTCATCTGGTGACATCAATGACAACTTTGACTTAGGGACTCAAAATGTCCAACAAAAAGAAATGAATTAAAATCATTGATAGCTACCTTAAGCACATCAGGGGTAGAAACTCCAATAGTAGATAAAATGGTAGAAAACATAGAGGAAGCATCCACTAGTTTTAGCTTTTTGATAAGAGATGTAGGAGGAGATCACAAGATGAAACACATCTCTCCTTCCCACCTTCCAAATTTCAGGGGACTTCCCATAGAAGATATCGATTTGGTTTTGTTCAAATTTGATGTTCTATACAGACATGTTTATTACACCGCCGATTCTTAGAAACTGAAATTATTTCCATCCACCCTTGATGATTCAACTTTGTCTTGGTTCATTAGTATGGGGAACAAACGAATAACTACCTAGGAATAATTATAAAAATTCCTATAATAGTATCAATATTTTGGGAGAGCACGAGATGCAAGGGAAGAAGTCCTAGACATGACCCAGAAGGAAGGGGAGTCTATGTAAGAGTATTGGGATAGATTTATCTTCAATTTGCAAAGATCACCCCATTCAAAACTAGGAGATAGATCCCTAAGAAGTATTTTTTGAAAGGAATGACCAATGAATCCTTTGAAGCCTTAAACATGATCTCTAGGGGGGACATTTATCAACACCAAATGGATGATATTCGATAGTTGTGTTGAAATTTTTCAAGATAAAAAGGTATTTTAACACCGAATAATGTTAAGAAGTCAACCGCTATCACCAAGAAAGAAATAGGTAATATGTTGGAGGATCTCAAGAGTGAGATGTTATCTTCTCTTACTCTACAAATGGATACCCTCTTTCTTCAAAGGAAGAAGTAGGAAAATGAGGTAGCATTGGCCTACTTCTATCCCAAATGTAGAGGTAAACACCCTAGAAATGAGTGCCCAAAAAACAAAGTTTGAGTTTGTGCTATTTATAAAAAGGATCACAAAACAAAGTTGTGCCCACAAATTTGAATATTTTCTACTACCACCAAGATATGCATCAAGGGCCAATCTACTCAGGCTTGCACCTGAGGCTTCTTTATGACCCCCATATCCTCCTACTCATCGAATCTTGGAACTTGCCCCGATGGCCAAGTATAGGTCGCACACTTCAATGTCATCCATTTTTATGCTAGTTGAGTCAGCAAGTGAGTTGTTACACACTCCTTAGCAAATTTTTACTTCCATGACCACCATCCTACTATCTTAATCAACCAACACCCTTTGTAGAATTTGGGTTAGTAAGTAGCTGGGCTCTCTAACTTAGCTTTTGGTTCAACTTGCATGTGAGATCTAGTTATCCTGAGAAAAAATTTAGAGGAAACTAGATACTAGATGGTTTTATTAGTCTTTCGCCCTTATGCCCAAGTTAGATGAATGATTTACATGTCAATATCATTGTGGGCCCCCACCAAATTTTCCTCTGGCTTCGCCTTGCTCAGGTATAGTTCACCATCTTTCGGGTCCCAACAAGTGTGCTCGCACTTGAAACCTTCACATAAGATCAGGGTCGATAAGTGGTGCACCCTAGAAAGGGGATCTCACCAGTCATATTCCTTGCACCTCATGGGTTTCCTAGCCCACAACGCATAGTCATGTTAGACTCCTTGGTATATGTTTCAATATGAGTCGAATGGAAAGCTCATCAGCTAGTGCTACGAGCATGTAGGTACCTGAGCACCCACCACGAGGATGCATGATTCATACCATAACTATTGGGATGACTCTAGGTATCAGGTGGCCTTTTTCTCATGCTTTTACTATCCCAATAGACTGTGCTAGCATGCACCCCAAGATGAGTAGTGGTTTGGCTTACACTGTTCCACATCCAACTAGGGTGCATCATTGACCTTCATCTGCTTCCCTCTCACTAATTTCAAGCACTCTTTAACTCTCTTTCCAAAGTATTTTTCATATTTCCCTTGCAGTACTTGTTTTCTATCAGTCTCTCATTCGTATTTAGTTGTGGATATAATTTACCATCCAATTAGTGTTGCATTACCAAACAACCTAACTCATCGATAGTGCCTTATGGTGCGATAGGTTCCAAGCTCGACGATACTCTCACCCTCTCTGGTACCCCCTTCCAAGGGACTTGGGACCGGTATTATATTGAGGAAGCTTCTATAGACTACAATTAAAAAAACACTACCACCCAATTTTCATGCTAGTTTGTTCTTGGTTCACTCACCGTTACTAGGGAAATCCTTGTAAGTTTCTTTTCCTTTGCTTAGTGATATGCTTAAATTCAATGGGTGTTCTCACCTGATCTAGGGGTGTGATCTAGGGAAGTGGATGGGGTCCACATGAAAAAATGCAAGCTATCCACCACACTATAAATTCCTACATGGAGCCTCGATCGATTTACACTTGACAAACACCAACTTCAAAGGGGGCCACCGCTTGTCAGGGTTAGAAGGGACGATGAGCCAGCGCTCACGTTTTAGTTGATTGTACCATCATGGGATAAGGATGACCACATATCGATCCTCCCCCTATGTGGAAGTGAATGGAGGTTAGTTTTTTTAGAGTGTAATGCCTAGGTAGACGTGCCCTCGGTCAAAGCCTTGGGCGCAACTTGCATTCAATGACTCCATGATTCATGGGATTCTACAATTCACATTAAGTGTCACATTTTTCTAAGTTCTTTATCATGGTAAGAGCCAAGATATTTATTTTCAAGATTCATGTTAGTCATATATCAACCACCCATTGTGCATAAGGTGCGGGGGTCTTACATGGCTTTCATCAATGTCATTGGTGTAGAGTGGCACCCAATATTTTGGAGAGATTTTCTTGACACATCCTAGTCCCCATTGCTACCAATAGTGGCTCAATTTAGGAGTTAAACCCCAACAATGGGGGAGACAAGCAACATAGAGGAAAGAGAGGTTATCCCTGCCTAGCTAGATGAAGGCCCGAGGGTTGAGGGTTAGGATGACTCTATTCGATAGGGTGTCCTTCCCACAACCTAGATCATGAGTGCAACCATTGAAGGGCTAGACCACTACATGATGATGTCGAGCGAACATCATGGTAGGATGTTGTGGTAGCCTCAAACTAATGCCCATCCAAAAATGGCTTCAAATAGTCTTGAGGATGATCGCACTCATCATCAAGCTACGAAGGGCCGATAGAAAAACCCGAGGACATCATGGTAGAGGTCTACTTAGGGAACCAATTGAACGACCATTGCCTTAGATGGTAGCAATGGGATTTACTGGTAGGTGATGGTGTTAACACCTTCCCACACATGTCAGCCTACCACGATGCCCCATGCACTCCCATAACAAAGGTAGGCAACCACTAATGGAATTCATGAAGTAAAATTGACATCGCTGCCAATGACCCTTCGAATTGCAAGCACACATTGTGGCACCCAACAGAGATAATACTTCATGGGATGGTATGGTAAGGCCAGTGTACCTTCATCCAATCAATATGATATCAATGATGAGGGTAGAAGAGGGTGACCCATATGACTAGGTCAACCTTACCCCCTACATGGAAGCTTCATCTTGGGGGTTTTTCGTTCAAATGTGTCAAAGAATCCTTCCCTCACCTTCATGGTTTTCTTGGCATGATAATGATACTACCGTAGTTTCACCTAAGGTAACCTTGTTATGACTTCTCCTTCCTCTAAATGATAAGGTTCAATTAACTTCTTGTGATGTCATTGATAGAGTATTGCCATCATTGTCATGATCAAAACACTTCACTGAACCATTCAATTAGTAGGAGCAATGGGTGGTGTGTACAAAGTGCAGGGATGTATTAAACACAAGATGATGACTCATTTTTAATAGGAATTCCTCATTGAAGATCAATATGTGAGAACTTGGGAAGCATGCACTCCTACTCTCCTTGCAATATTATATTGAAATGAATGAAAGACTATGAAATACATATAATACATAAATAACAAATAAATATCCTTTTATTTATATTGAATCCTAGTTACATGTTGGTACCTCTGAGAGATACCCATTTTGATACAATTAATTACAAGCATAGTTATGGTGAATGTATCTCCTCGTAAGGGGTGGTGTGCTTACACAGGCTTCTCGATCTCACACACAAACTTGTATTGAGGGATTACAGATGCCTCCTTCTCTAGATCTAGTCCTAGAGGGATCCTTGTGCTCTTGATGCTTTGATCCGATCCTATAGACTTGTACCTACATTCATAGAAACAACAAAGCATGATAAGTATAATAAGAAGCCTCCCTAGATGAGGCATTTTGTTAGCACATATGATAATCTAGATAAATAAGCATGAAATGCATTAAAATAAAGTAGATATAAGTAATGTGCATATGGAAACTAGGAATATTAATCTAAATATGATAAAATATTTAGATCTATGCTAAAGACATGTAAATGAAATAATAATAAATGTAGATCTATTACTAAGAACAAAGGAATAGACCATGTTAAAACCTAGCTATGACTATGGGTCATTGTCAAAGATAATGACCTCTAACTTAAAGGTTACCTCAGGTCTTATAGGCTATGGTAGTTGATCCCTTGCTCAAATTGATGTTCAAGGATCACTAGGTGTGTCTCTTACATTGATTAGCAGTTGGGAATGATGGATTTGAATACTAATGCATGGATGTGGCTCAGTTGGATGGTGCTCCAATGCTCCTCAAGGGATGTAGATTGGCTCTCCATTTTGATAGGGCTCCACTGCACATAATTTAAAATTTATGTATATCTTTGGCCTTACTAGAAATTTGCATATATAGAATTCTAGGTTTTAGGTTTAGATCTAGGTCTTAGCTTCCTAGGGAAGCCAAGATCCAAATCTGCATGCTAACTAACTATCCCAAAGGGAAGGTTTTGTCTTGAATTGGCATGGAAGGGTCATTCAAGAGGAAATTTGGAAGTTCCTCATCGAGATCCATTCAAAATGCATACAAACTACCATTACCATCCATGATTTGGTCAATCCCTCATGGCATATCATGTTTCAGGGCTAGTCGTTGTCATTAGTAGTGGCTAGTTGTGGCCACTCTAGCCTATAGTAGCTAAGATTACTGGAAACTCTAGTCTATAGCTACCAACTAGCTACTCTATTCTATAGCTATCGGCTAGCCACTCTAGTCTATAGCTATCGCTTGGCCACTCTAGTCTACAACTATCAATTGGTCGCTCTAGTCTACAGTTATCGGTCTAAATGGGCTAGAATTGCTCCTTTTGAGTGGTTAGGACCATTCCTTTCTCTTGGAAAGGTCTAATATTGGTCATATGGTCTATGGATGTGCCCATATGAGTAGTCTCCTAAACATGACACATTTTAGGTATCTACAGATGCCCCTTTTTGGGATGTATTATGGAAAATAACAATGTAGAGCCAAAAAATAGACCATCTAAGGCCACATTGTAGGGTGTGTGGTGATCATTTATTTGATCAACATTGGATGCCCCAAGTCATGGGATTGAGATACATTTGGGGTGTTTTATAAGTTGACAAAATGACTTATGATGTCTTTGGGGATTTTTGTGAGATGACCAAAGGGCTTGAGATATCTTTGGGGTATTTTGGATTGACCAAAGGGCTTATGCTACTTTTGGGTCCTTTTGTGAATTGACCAAAGGGCTTATGCTACCTTTTGGTCCTTTTGTTAGTTGACCAAAGAGTTTATGGCACCTTTGGGGCTTTTTGTAAGTTGACAAAAGGGATTATGCTACCTTTGGGGATTTTTGTGAGTTGACCAAAGGGCTTATGATGCCTTTGGAACTTTTTTGTGAGGTGACAAAAGGGCTTGAGATGCCTTTGGGGAATTTTGGGTTGACCAAAGGACTTATGCCCTTTAGGGCATTTTTTTAGTTGACCAAAGGGCTTATGCCCTTTGGGTCTTTTTGTGAATTGACCAAAGGGCTTATGCCCTTTGGGGCATTTTTTGAGCTGACCAAAGGGCTTATGACCTTTGGGGATTTTTGTGAGTTGAAAAAATAGCTTATGCCCTTTGGGATTTTTATGATAACTTAAATTCATTTAACATAGCTCTAGCCATGTTTTCAATAGTCCTATTCTTGCTCTCAACTACTCCATTTTTGGGGGGGTTCTTGATGTTGAGTACTCTCTCTCGATTCCATGTTGTTCACAAAATTCTATAAACTCATTTGAAGTAAATTTTCCTCCTCTATAGGATTGTAGACACTTAATACTTTTTCCTATTTCATTTTCAACCAATTCCTTAAATGCTTTAAATTTTTCAAAGGCCTTTGATTTCTCTTTTAGGAAGGTTACCTAAACCATTTTGGAATAATCATCTATAAACAACATGAATTAACTTTCACCCTGAATACTTTGTATTCTAGTAGGACCATACAAATCAGTATGTATTAGACTCAATGGCTTAGATGATGCATAGTCTTTTGGTTTAAAGGTTGTCCTAGTTTGCTTTCCATGTTGACAGGGTGCACAATTTATGTTTTGAGGTCTTCTTATTTTAGGTAAATATCTAACTACTCATTTATTGCTTATACTGACTATGTTGTTAAAATTCAAATGACCCAATCTTCTATGCCATAACCAGATCTCATTTTCTTGTGATAGAAAGAACTTTTTTCCTTTGATCTCATTGAGCATATATAAGTTGTTTGGGGTCCTTCTTGCACTTACAATAATTCTTCCAGATTATGTTTTCCTTATCTCACATCTATATGGATGGAAGGTGACCATGTATCCTTGATCACAAAGTTGAATTATACTTAGTATATTGTGTTTTAACCCTTTGACATACAAAACATTCTCTATTTTTTTTTTCCATTATATAGACTTAGAGTTCCTCTCCCAAAAATCCTTGCTGATCCATTATCACAAAAACTTACTGATCCTCTATTTGTTTTTTTAGTATAATAAACTTATCTTTGTCTTCTATCATGTGACTAGATCAACCACTATCAAAATACCATTGTTATTCCTTATCTTGAGCATGAAGGGTTGTTTGTACTAACATATATTTAGCCCTAACATTCTTTCTTCCATCCTTCCTAGTTGTTGGAATTGTTTTTCTAGACTCAGGAGATATCATTTTACACCATCTAGCCTTGTGTCCAAAATTATTGCATGTTGTAACATATCACAACATCATCCATGAGAGGTGCAAAGGAATTGAAATTTCTATTGTATCTTGCATAATGAATACAATGTGCAGCTCTATGATCATATTTATTGCAAGAAAAACAATGACCATGGAAGAAACTATGTAACCTATTTAGAAGTCTTGGATTTTGTGAATAAGTCATATTCTTCTTGTGATTAAATCTTATCCAGGGTTCTCATTTACTTTCTTCCTTTTTGATGTCCTTTGCTTGCTTTTATTTGTTTGAAGTTTCTAATTTTTGGAAACTTGATTCCTCTTTCTGCTTCTCATATTCTATATCTTGTAGTATTTTGGTCCTTTCCAATTTATTCCTTAGGAGAACAATTTTTGCTTCCAATTTTTTACATTTTATTTCCCTGTCTCTCAATAGATCCATCATATCTTGCTCAATATTATTTCCTTCTTCCACCTTAATTATAATTTCTAGGAGATTCTGTATAAATTCCACTCTTTCTTCTTCATCTTCTTGAACTTGTTCTTTCAAGCTTGAATTTTTCTCTCTAAGTCTTTCCAATTTTTTGAAAGCAACAAATAACTCTTCTTTTATATCAAACATAGTCTTTTCTTCACTTTTTGAAGTCATGTGTGCTATTGAAGGATCCTCTTCCAAGTTGTTAGACTCTTCACAAAGAGACCGACTCTGATACCAATTGAAGAACATGCACTTATATTGAGATGCGGGGTGAAAAGTATACAATAAAACATTTTTCCTTTTAATCCAAATAGTAGCATCAACATTAATAAAATATTAAACATCACACAAAGCATCACACACATGAGAGACATCATTTTTAACGTGGTTCACCCAACATGGGCTACCTCCACAGAGAAAATATTTCTTCTAAATATTTCTCAAATAATATTTTGGGAATCCTTTCTTATTACAATATTTATGGACCTCTGTCCAAAGGAGATGTCGATCCCCTAAATTTGGTTTGTGGATCTCTATCCATAAGAGAACTTCTTCTCCTCTACATCGGTTGGTGATCCTCTAGAATACTCTACCTCCACTGCACTGACTATGGATCTCTCTCCACTTGAAGACTCTTTGTCCTCACTTAGAAGACCTATCCTCAATGTCCTATCTGATGGATCTCTATCCACTAGATACTCTTTCCTCTCTACTATGTCACCTCCATATATTTGTCTCAATACTGTCCTAAACACATTCTAGTCGGTCTAGCACAACTTTGATCAATAGGCTCACTTAGAGCCTGCTCAAATATGCCCAACAGGTTCACTTAGAACCTATCCAAATATGCTCAATATATCCACATAGAACCTGCTCAACGACACTAGTATCAAATCTCTCACAAGTCGTAAGAACTATCCAAATATTCTCAATAGGTCCACTCAGAACTTGCTCAAATATGCTCAACAGGTCCACTAAGAACTTGTCCAAATCTACTCAAAAATATCACATAGAACTTGTCCAAATATGCTCAACAAGATCGCACAGAACTTATCCAAATATGCTCAATAAGTTCACTCTAGGACTTGTTCAAATTTGCATTGCAATCTTCCACAAAATCTCACACAAAATCAGTCCACAAGTCTTCTCAAAGACTTACCTCAGATCTTCTTAACAAGTCCACACAGAACTTGTCCAATCTCATAGAAACATAAAGAGAATTTTTAGAGACTCAATATGTTCTATACTCAATACTCAATCACTTTCTCAACTTTAATCTCATAGAAGCATAAAGAGAATTGTTAGAGACTCAATATGTTCTATTCTCAAAACTCAATCACTTTATCAACTCAAAATTATAGAAGCATAAAGAGAATTGTTAGAGACTCAATATGGTCTATACTCAATACTTAATCTCAACTCAAATCAAAATATAGAATAGTTCAATTTATGGAATTTGAACAACCACTTCATGCATCCACTTGACTAGGCTCAATCAACTCTAATCAACCAATCACTTCAAGGAACAACCCTTTCTCACAAACCCTAGTCCAAGTATGTATCAACCAACTCAAAATGTTTCCAACAATGCTCAACAACAAATCTCACATAACAATGATACTCATGATATTTCCAAACCCTAACTCAGGTTTTTCACACAACCAATGGCTTCAACAACAATGCTTATAAAATAAGGTTTTAATCATAACTCACAATCCAAAAAACCTTGAAGCATTAATTCAAACACTTTCTAAAAGGAAACCCTAATCAAATCCTTTTCACTCCAAACTTAATTTTCAATCAAGCCAATCACCTAACTCAACAAAGAAGAATTTTGCCCATACCTTTTCTTGAAGAGTAGTTGTCCTTACAAATTTGCCACACTCACAATTACTTCTTTGTATATCTCAATAAGGTTTAGAGGATATTTTTATTTAACAAAATATATCACAAGAATAATATCAAAATTACACCTTATCACTCCAACTTAAATAATAATCAATATCCTCACAATAGTCAAAAACCCTTAATTCAAAATAACATACCATCCACAAAGTCTTAACCTTTCAATATTCTACAATAGCAATTTAAGACTTTAAAAATAAAAACCAGAATTCTCCTTATAACTCCTAAGGTATTTCTCAACTACCCAAAACTTTATTACAAGGCAACCTTTCAAAACATACACCACTAATAAACCTTATACCTCCAACTTAGGCATGCAATAAAAATTAAAATTAAAAATGTTACCTTAGCCTTTGGAGGGAATGGAACCCTCAATGTTGCCCCTTTTGCACACCTTAATCGTGGCCAAGCTTGCCACACGAGCCAAGCGCTCGTTAAGTCTTATGAAGCACCATGTGCTTCTTGGCCTTTATGCACTCCTTCTGCCTAGGCAAAAGAACGTGCTTCTTTGGTGCTTCCAACAACACACCACACAATTACCTTCAACACACCTTATGACTTGCACCCATCATGATTCAAACATGAACCTCCTCACTGTCAATGCTTTATGCTTTTAAAAAATGCCAATAGACCACGTTGTCTCATTCAACTTTGAAATTCAAAGTTTCCACTTTTAAATGCCTTATTTTTTGCATACACTCCACAAGATTTTAATTCGTAGGCCAATCATTTTATATTTCAAGCAAGGATAATCAAAAATAAATTTTGGGCATGGTATTTATATGCATCTTCAATAATTCGAAAACGTCAGTGCTTCCCTTTCACTTCTATGACATCGACAAAAATAAAACTTTGAATGCCTTGTTTAAATATTTAAATCCAATATTTAGATTTATTAAAATATTCTTTGGTCTTAAACCTTTAAACCCAACCTTTGGGTTTATTAAAATATCTTTAGACTTTATAAACCCACTTTACAATATAAA
>JAQPPZ010000293.1:102500-115000 GCA_028583015.1 Wollemia nobilis
TTCAAGGGTCACTAGGTGTGTCTCTTACACTGATTAGCAGTTGGGAATGATGGATTTGAATACTAATGCATGGGTGTGGCTCAGTTGGATGGTGCTCTAATGCTCCTCAAGGGATGTAGATTGGCTCTCCATTCTGACTGGGCTCCACTGCACATACTTTGAACTTTATGTATATGTTTGGCCTTACTAGAAATCTGCATATATAGAATTCTAGGTTTTAGGTTTAGATCTAGGTCTGGGTTTTTTATGAATTGACCAAAGGGCTTATGCCCTTTGGGGACTTTTTTGAGTTGACAAAAGGGTTTATGACCTTTGGTGATTTTTGTGAGTTGACCAAAGGGCTTATGCCCTTTGGGGTATTTTATAAGGTGACCAAAGGGTTTATGCCCTTTGGGGTCTTTTTTTTTTACCAAAGGGCTTATGTTGTTGGAAATTTGAGTTATTTTATGTTGTAAATGATGTCACATGGATCATTGATGTCTCATGGATCACATTGAGTTTTGGTGGCAAAAGCACTTCATAAATAATCATTTATGATATTTTGGAGAGCATGGATATATATAGGTTTTTATGAAAACCAAGGTAGGCAAAATAAAAGGTTTTATTTAAAACCATGGATGACAAATTTGAAATGGGTTTTTTTTAAAACCCAAGTTGGCTTTTTGTTTCATTGAAAAAGGTGCCTCGATGATGGAGATATTTAATTTTAAATATTTAGTTTAAATTTAAAATTAAAAATAAAAGTAATCCGTCGACATCGTCGAATATGAGGGAGAAAACTATATAAAAGGATGCCTAAGGTTTATTAATCCAAAATCTTACACTTGTGAATTAATGTGATTGTTGGAAAGTGAAAAGAGCTTGTGCAAAATAAACTTAAGTGGTGGAAGCAAAAAATAAATCAGACAGCGTGTGAAACCCAAGTCACCTTGGGCAGTGTGGCACATTGGCAATTGGATTTTGGCTAAGGCAAGTGGCAGAATGAATGTCAAGGTTTTGAATCCCCTTGGCTACGTTAGAAGGCATTTGAAGAAAGAGTGCGCAAAGCACTTTTGGTTTGCATGAGAGGGAGGAGTGCTTTGAAGAACGTGGTGCCTTTCCCTCCCAAATGAACCCATAGCTCGTATGACAACTTGGTCACGGCTTAAGGTTTTCGAATAGAATTGAGGCAAGTCGGAGGTTCAAATTCCCTTGAGGAGGTAACATGTTTTTTATTTGATTAATTTTTGGTTTATGCCCTAAGTTGGAGTTATAAGGTTATTAAAGGTTATTAAATTTTTAATTAACCTTGTTTTATAAGGGTTGTGATTATTATTTTTAAAGGTTGGATGAGTTGATGATTTAATTGATGTTTATGAAAATTATTGTATTGAGAATTAAAATTTAGGAGAAATAAGGAGTTGATATAAAGTAATTTTTGAGATTTACTTTGAGGCTTATTGATTATTATTTTTGATAAGGGTTTTCATTAAAAGGACTTTGGTGGTTGTGAAAATTAAAGTTGGAGTAAAAAGGTGTATTAAAGTTATATTTTTGCATTGTGATTATTATTTGAAGTCCACTAACCCTCATTGAGATTGGAAAGGAAAGTTGTGTTGAGTGTGGCAGATTTTATGGACAACTTCTTGGCATCAATAAGGTATGGGAAATATTCTCTATTGATTGTTTATGGTGGTTGATTTCTGAAATATCATTAGAGAGAAAAGGATTGATTGTGGTTTCCTTTTCAAAAGTGATTGGTTTAATGCTTCAAGATTTTCTAGTTTGAGAGTTGAGATTAAACCTTGTTTTATAAGCATTGTTGTTGAATCCCATTGGTTATGCAAAGAACTTGAACTTGAGAAGAACATGAGTATCATTGTTATGTGAGAGTTATTGTTGAGTATTGTTGGAAACATTTTGAGTTGATTGATTCATGCTTGAACTAGGGTTTGTGAGAAAAGTTGTTCCT
Source organism: Wollemia nobilis (assembly GCA_028583015.1). Lineage (NCBI taxonomy): Eukaryota > Viridiplantae > Streptophyta > Pinopsida > Araucariales > Araucariaceae > Wollemia > Wollemia nobilis. Next base: position 104,452 of record JAQPPZ010000293.1, read on the forward strand.
TGTGGTGATTGGTTGAGTAGAGTTGTTTGAGCCTAGTCAAGTGAATGAGTGGAGTGGTTGTTCAAGTTCCATAAAATAAACTATTCTATATTCTAATTTGAGTTGAGATCATTGTGGATCATTGTTTTCATCCATTTAAGAGTGCATTGCCATTCATTGTTGAGTTCATCATTGAGCCTTACCTTCATAGATTTGTGGATGAGATTTGAGTTCTACTTGAGCATGATTGATTGAGTCTTTGATAAGGCTTTTGAGACAAATTTTTGGATATATTTGATGTAGCTTTTGTGTATGATTGGTTGAGCCTTTGAGAAGGGTTTTGGGACAGATTTATAGATATATTTAAGGTAGCTTTTGTGCATGATTGATTGAGCCTTTGAGAAGGATTTTGGAATAGCTTGTTGGAGTAAATTTGATAAAGTTCTTGGTAAGATTGCTAAAGCATATTTGAGAAAGTTCTTGGTGAGCTTGCTGAGCATATTTGATAAAGTTATTGGTGAGCTTGCTAGAGCATATTTTGAGCAGGTTCTTGGTGAGTTTGCTAAAGCAAATCAATGAATTGCCTAGCTGAGCAGATCAGTGGATTGCCTTGTTGAGCAGATCAGTGGATTGCCTACATGAGTAGATTAGGATTGCCTAGCTGAGCAGATCAATGGATTGCCTATCTGAGCAGATCAATGGATTGCCTTGCTGAGTAGATTAGTGGATTTTCCACCTGAGCAGATCATTGCCCACCTGAGCAGATCAGTGGATAGCCTAGCTTTGAGCAGATCAAATTAATAATTTGTATTGGGATAAGGATCCCTATTTCTTTATGAAATATTATAAGGATATTATCTTGTGGACTACCCCACATTGGGGGAACCACATTAAATATTGTGTATCAATTATGTGTGGTGATTTGTTCTCTTGCTTACTATTGCTATCTATGTTATTAATGCACACTGTTATAGTTGGTTATTGCAATTAAGGACACTAATTGATATTGGTTTGGAAAGAAAGTAAAAAGTGGATGATATATTGTTCACCCCCCATTCATTATAAGCTTGTGTTCTTCATATGCTACCTTTGGGACTTTTTGTGAGTTGACCAAAGGAATTATGCCCTTTGGGGCCTTTTTGGGTTGACCAAAGGGCTTATGCCCTTTGGGGCCTTTTGTGAGTTGACCAAAGGGCTTATAACCTTTGGGGATTTTTGTACGTTGACCAAAGGGATTATGTCCTTTGGGGCATTTTATGAGTTGACCAAAGGGATTATGCCCTTTAGGGTATTTTATGAGGTGACCAAAGGGTTTATGCCCTTTGGGGCCTTTTATTTTTTACCAAAGGGCTTATGCCCTTTAGGCCTTTTTGTTTTTGACCAAAGGGATTGTGATGATTTTGAGGCATTTTGTGAGGTGACCAAAGGGTTTGATATACCTTTGGAGCATTTTGGGTTGAGCAAAGGGCTTACGATGCCTTTAGGGTATTTTAGGTTGACCAAAGGGCTTATGCTACCTTTGGGGCCTTTTGTGAATTGACCAAAGGGCTTATGCTACCTTTGGAGCTTTTTGTTTTTGACCAAAGGGCTTATGCTACCTTTGGGGCTTTTTGTTTTTGACCAAAGGGCTTGTGATGCCTTTGGGATATTTTGTGAGGTGACCAAAGGGCTTGAGATATCTTTGGGGCATTTTGGGTAGACCAAAGGGCTTAAGATACCTTTGGGGAATTTTGGGTTGACCAAAGGGCTTATGCTACCTTTGGGGCCTTTTGTGAATTGACCAAAGGGCTTATGGTGTCTTTGGAGCTTTTGTTTTTGACCAAAGGGCTTATGCTATCTTTGGGGAATTTTTTTTTTTACCAAAGGGCTTGTGATGCATTTAGGGCATTTTTTGAGATGACCAAAGGGCTTGAGATACCTTTGAGACATTTTTGCTTGACCAAAGGGCTTAATATGCCTTTGGGACATTTTGGGTTGACCAAAGGGCTTATGCTACCTTTAGGGCCTTTTGTGAATTGAACAAAGGGTTTATGGTGCCTTTGGGGATTTTTGTTTTTGACCAAAGGGCTTATGCTACCTTTGGGGATTTCTTTTTACCAAAATACTTGTGATGTCTTTGGGGCATTTTGTGAGGTGACCAAAGGGCTTGAGATGCCTTTGGGGAATTTTGGGTTGACCAAAGGGCTTAAGATATCTTTGGGACATTTTTGGTTGACCAAAGGGCTTATGCTACCTTTGGGTCTTTTTGTGAATTGACCAAAGGGCTTATGGTATGTTTGGAGCTTTTTGTGAGGTGACCAAAGGGCTTGTGCCCTTCAGAGCCTTTTTGTGTATTGATTAAAGGGTTTATGATGCCTTTGGGACTTTTTGTAAATTGACCAAAGGGCTTATGCTACCTTTGGAGATTTTTGGGTTGATTGTTGATTAGGGGAGGTATGATACCAATAATGCCCCAACTGATGTTTAGCAAATATTTTTGTTTTGATTTTATGTTATGAATGCAATGATGGATGCTATGCCTAGATAATTATTTGAGTATGCTATATGTATGCAATGTATTGATGACATGCACTAGATAGATGATAGATGTATGCTTTAGATGGTATGATCTAGATCTATAGATGCATTATGATGATAGATGCATATATGTATGCAATGCTTTGTGTTAAATGCACGTTTAATTTGTTTCAATTGTTGATGCATTATATTTATGTGTTATGATATGTAATACAATGTATGCAATGTTGACCTAGTGTAAATGAGCTTGTATGCTTTAATCACTTAAAACATAAGGTATAAATCTAATGTGTTTACAACGTAGTGGGTGACACCACAAAATGTATAAAAATAATGAATGTGAATAATAACTCTTTCATAATATTTAATCATTTAAGCATCCAAATGTGATATGAGATGATGTGGTGTGTATGTTCTTTCTTGATGAGCTTTTGTAAATTAAAATATATGCACAAAATAGTTAGTTTCCATATAAATATATTGCTAAAAATTATGTGGTATCTATCCTACTTCATGAACACCCTTTAATAAAAAAAACCTCATAAAGAAATGTGATGATGTGATTGATGATATGACTTGTTGCTATGAGGGGATTTTTGAGATTTTCCATGAGGCTCAAACACCCTACTTGCTCCATCAAAAGTTGTATACTGATCATACAGAGCTCTCTGAAGGATAAATTTTTTGTTATGAAGACCTATATATTCATTATCCTTGTGTGTGTAAATAAATAGATTAGATAGAACATAAGCATACCCTAGTTCCAAGTGGGATTCATTCAACCCATTACTGTATTGGAGATCCTTCAATGTTCATCCTGATCCTAAGTTGGACTTAGTTGGATTAGACCACTAGGCGATACAGGACACCCAAAGCTAGCTCTTCCACATGCAAATATTGATCTATAAAAAAAAGTGAGATGCTAATATGACAGATATATCATCGTGTGTAAGGCTTAGCAATGCTGAGAATTCTAAGGATTCAAGTTCAATATTCCCTTATTTTCTTCATATGTATTTTGGATACTTGCTCATGATTTAGTGGCAAAAACCACTGTTTATTTTGAATTTTTATTTTTTCTTTTGAGCAAGGGATTTATGTAGTGATGATAATCACTGTTCACTTTGTTTTTGGATTTTTGAATTTTGAATTTTGCTTTGTTCAGGATTTTTGCTCATATTGATTAAAGCAAGGGATTTCTTTAGGTAGGGATGAACTTGTCCTTTTGCCAATTCTTAGTATTTTTGAGTCGATCACATAGGGGGATGAGCAAGATAAATTTTTTACCTCAGGATACCTAGTACTGTGTCGCAACATTCATCTTTCCCTTGTTCCAACTAGGGTTTTAGTGTTTTAATTAGTGATAGAATTCTAAAGTATGCTAGGCACTATCAAAACTAAACCTCACTTATCAAAATCAAATACAACTTTCTACAAAGTTTGATAAAAGCACTAGGTATGGTTGCGTGATCAGAAAACCCTAGTATATTTCTCATAAAAACATGAGAGGTTGTGTTGAAAAACATAGTTACACATGGGTTATGGATGATGATGGATTTTGAAGATGCATGATTGGGCTACAAATGTTGTTTCATTTGTAAGATTGTGAACACAACCTACTAAATGCAAATGCAATGGATGTGAATGCCTAATGCAATGTGACTATATGGATGCAAGTGTGAATGCAAATGTTTTTATATTTTTAATGCTTTCAATTGTTTTTGAGTTTTTGATTATTTTAAATGTGTTTGAATTTTTAAATTTTGATTTTGACCAAAGGACCTATGGTGCCTTTGGGGCTTTTGTGAATTTGACCAAAGGGCTTTAAGATGCCTTTGGAGATTTTTGTGATGTGACCAAAGGACTTTAATATGCCTTTAGAGCCTTTTGTACATTGATCAAAGGGCTTTAAGATGCCTTTGGATATTTTTGTTATGTGATTTGACCAAAGGGCTTTAAGATGCCTTTGGGGCCTTTTGTGAATTGACCAAAGGGCTTTAATATGCCTTTGGAGACTTTTGTGATTTGACCAAAGGGCTTTAATATGCCTTTAGAGCATTTTTTAATGCGACCAAAGGACTTTAAGATGCCTTGGAGCCTTTTGTTTTTTTGGTTTTCTATTGTTTTTGTGATTTTGAAATTTATGAATGTTTTTGATATTTTTTTGGTTTTACAAGGGGAAGGTATGATACCTTAGGTACCCTAGTGTGCATGTTGCCTACTATAATATAGTCATCTTGCTTAGGAAGAGTGATAAAAATCATCTCTCCCAATTGGGGTATGGACCTCTGTGAGGTGCCCTTGTCTTGATGGGAATAAATGAGTGAACCATCTACACGAAGCTCATTTCATTCTAATAGGTCTTGGACCACCTTTTGGAATGAATGACAAATGTATATGTCATGCCTCTAAATACAATGATACATACAATAGAGGCTTTCATTAGTGGACCCATTCTTGGGTGCTCTTTTCTTGACCTCAGGCAATACAAATGCATTTACCTTGTACAACTTTTGAAATAAAATCACAACAGTCATCTCAAATGTTACCTTTTGTTGAGGTGTCTTGTTAGGCCTATGAGGCTATGAATGACCTTGAGATCTCAATTGGGATGATGTGGCCTTTATTTTGGTAGGCTAGGGCACTATGGATGAACCATCTATGAAAAATCCACTATTTATGAGATTCTAAACCACATTATTCAATCCTTTGCAATTGCAAATGTCATGTCCCTCTATTCAATGATAGAGATAGTAATGGTCCTCCCTATAAACCTTAGGTTTAGCTCTATTTGGATCTAAATGTTTGATTTCAGGTAAGGTGATGACCTTAGATTCCTGTAGCTTCTAAAATATATTAGACATAGACTCATTTAAAGGAGTCCAAATATGTTGCTACTATTTTGAGCATTTAGCATGCTTTAGCCTAGTATGAGGACTAGGTTGAGCCCTAGGTATATCACTTGCTGGCTCAGGGGGCTCTTCTTGCCTTTTTTATGCAAGATATGGATTGTTGACTAAGATCATCTATTGGTTGACAACCCAAAGTTGCTTCTTTTCAAGCATGTTATATACTATGGCTCTAAAACCCTAACATGATTGAATATCATGACCATTTTACCTATGATATAGATAGTGTGACTCTTCCTCATACCCTTGGGGTTTTGTATGATTTCGATCTAAAAGTTGCACCTTAGGTAGGGTGATGGCATTTGTATAAATTAATCAATTGAAAATTGATACAACAGGCTCAAGCAATGAGGGATGCTTGCTAGGTTGTTGAGGCGACCGAGTTGGTGCTTTTTTTGGTTAAGACTTTTCCTGTGGCTGCATAGAAGGTGGTTTGATCTCATATGAGGCTTGCTTTTGTAATTATAGGTTTTCAAGCTGGCTCATGATGAAGTGCAATGCCTCATTTTGTTTCTCCATTTGTGCCTCTATATTATAGAGGTTATTTTGTATATGCTTCAATACCAATAAGGCTCTCATGTGTATTTCTAGTGATGGGTTCAAAATACCATTATTATCATTTGAAGGAGGTGAAAGATTGGGGTCTACAGAACCCCCAAGTATATGCAAATCACAAATTTCTTTAATGTGAGATGAGGTGGATGCTTCTTTATTATCCACTTCATCTGTAGAATTCTCATGCTCACATTTGTGACTCAGTTCATATTCCTATTTCACTTCATAGTTTTGAATTGTTCCAACTTGAGTATCCCAAATATGATGTGGGGGGAACACTTATTTTTGCTCTTGAGGAGGCAACATGATAAGTGAGTCAGATGTGACTAATGCTAATTGTTTTGACCCCTTCAATGGGAAAGCAACATCTGATTACACCACATCTTGTTTTGTCTACTTTAGAGTCACTTGGTCCTCTATATTACTACTGAACATTGCCACAAACTCTTGAGAAGGCACTTTTTCTTGTGTCTCATCGACATTATTGTAATACTTGAATGGATCAGTATCATGGGGGATCACATACACTTGTCCATGGTGTATTAATTTTAGGTTTTGGTGTGCTATGGAATGCACACATTCTATATCCCTCATCTATGGTCTTCCTAGCAATATGTTATATTATCTCTCACCCTCCAGGATTTGGCATAATGTAGGTATCATCTTTATCCCAACCTTTATAGTTAGGATTATTATGCTAATTATTGGGGAAGTAGCATCATTGAAGGCCCTCAATATAAATGTTGAGTCAGTAATGCATGAAGGTAGTAAATTTAAATACTTCAAGGTTGCAGTTGTAATGATGCTGATAGATTACCCAGTGCCAATCAAGACTCTCTTGTATGGACTCTGATTGATGCTTGCTATGATGTGTAGCGAAGGATTGGATCCATCCTAAAATATTGGCTTAATATCCTATCTATGAAAGGTAATCACAGGGTCCTTTTGTAATTGAATTGAACTCATTGTTGGTGTAGACCATGAAATATTATCATCTTTAAATGAAATCTTCAATATGTTGGGCTGATCAAGGAATATTTTGCTACCTATTGTAGTATTGATCATACTGATAAAACCCTCATCAGGTGGGGATATATGCACCTCATTGACATGCTCAACTTGATTATTGTTGGCCCTATGATTAGGTGGAGAATTTTTTAATATGTCGATGTTTTGCAATTCATTCTTATCCAACATATTCTACACTACATTCTTAAACACAACACAATCCTAGATATCATGACCATTTTACTGATGATAAACACAATAGAGATCTTCCCTATACCCCTTACATTTGGGGTAATTAGGATCTAGGATGCGCACCTTAGGCAAGTTTAAAATTGTGGCCTCAAGAAGACGGTTCAAAATTTATGCCAAGGATTTAGGCAACGGCATATAGTTACGAGGGGGTTGCTTCTCTTTGCCCTTGCTTTGATTCCTATTGCACTGGTTGTAATGCATAGTAGGAGGTTGATACTGATAGTTCTCTTGTTGTTGGCTCTATGCTACTTTTGGAATGCTTAGCATGGTCTAGTTGACATATGCAAGTTGGGCCTATTATGATTGATGTCACATGCTCTTATTCCATTATTACTTACTATGGAGCTTTAGGTCTCTTTATTCTAGCTTTATATCTTCTATAAGCTTGGATTCAGCCAAGGCTTATTCAAATGATTCATATTGTTGCAGCTACAATAGTAGAGATATGTGTTTTCTACAACTCTTTATGAACATTTGGATGAGTTCCTTAGTGGGGATGAAGAATGATAGTTTTGTCATGATTTTTCTCCACCTATTCCCATAGTCCATCACTGGCTCATCATCATACTATTTCAAATTTGTCAAATCATATAGGTTCACCTTCTTCTTGGCATCGAAGGAGAAGTGTTCAAGGAACGCATTTACCAGTTTCTCAAAACTAGTGATGCTATGCTTGGGTAGCTGGTTGAACCATTGGGTTGTTGGACCCGATAATGTCATGGTGAATGTTCTCAATATCAGGGCATAATTCTTATCAAGGTGGAAGCACACTTTCATGAAGTTGGTCACATGTTCTTGTGCATCTTCCTCTCCTTTAAATTTTTCTAACCTAGGCATCTCAAAGTGCCTAGGATAAGCAGTAATCGATACTGAGGGGCACAAAGGTTGATAATGTATCTTACTTAAGGTTATATTTTGCCCAACTGTGTCATGCTTCTCAAGATACTTGACTCCATCAGCTAGCACTTTGTATGCTTGAGAATAAATTATCTATTCCTCCCAAAGAAGTCTTTGGGGTGCAAGTAGAGGTAAGTTTCTTTGAGTACAGGGTGGTCAATTGTATTCATCGACCACGATTACAGAAGATGGTTCAAGATATTGCTGATCTTGATCATTCAACTTTGATCTCTCATAATGCCTATGCTTGGGCTTGTTTAGCACTAAACACTCATGTGGTCAAGAAGCATATTGAGATGTATGGAAAATATAATCATCTACTCACCTATTATGTAGCTCAAGGTGATAATTAGCATGTCTCTCATTGTGCTATTGCCTATACTCACGATGGGGAGGTAATTCTGATCGAGCCAATTTGTTTGATCACTTTTCATTCTCCTTTAGATCAAGGAGATGTTGCTCTTCTAGGTGATGTTCATATAATAATTATTGGCACAACCGTTGTTGTTTTGTGCTTTCTTGTTCTACATTTTTTAAATGCTCATGCTCAATGCGTAAATAATCTAATTGATCTTGGAGCATTTGGTCTCTCAAAAATACATCTGACCTATGTGACCGATTTGATCAATTTTTTATGCGAGATCTATGACTCTACAACTCTACGTGAGAGTTATTGTTTAATTAGAATTGCACAACAAGGTTGGAAACTCTCTTCCCTCGATGATTCGATATTGCATTGATATTATGCTCTTCCCTAAGGGTGCAATATTCATGCAAGGATGTTGCAAGGGTATTGCATGTTTACTGGGAACACTCACCGTAGGTACAAATAGGATGCAACTAAGTTATAGTTACTTCATCCATGATGTATTCTTTAGTAGATCTAGTAGATCCATGAGGGGTATTATCACGATATATGCTTCCATGATCAAATGTCCCATGTTGGGATCTTCTAGCACCTTGATATAAGAAGTCAATATGATGGGTCTTCCAAGGTTGAGCAAGAGGAGTTCCTTCCTCACCAATACTATGGTTAGACATATGACATCCCCCATGTTTAGAAGGATTTGGAAATACAATGAGCATGTGACTTTTTGTCTTCCCTTTATCTTACCCCTTATTGGGCTGATTTTAACTCTCAATGTAATAATATGTGGTGGGTCTGGAAGTATTCTCATTTAGGTCACGAGAAGACCTGGTGTTGGTTCTCCTAAGCAGGGTTTCTTGGTGAGATCCACTATGAGTGGTGTTTTCTCACCTAATACTACCTAAAGTTTATTCAAATATATTATGGGTAGGTGTGCTGCCCCTAGGGTAGTCTGGACCCTCTGGTGCATTAGGTGCAACCTCAACCTTGAACTAGGGACTGCCTCATGTATTGACCATGACCTTGTGAAATGACTTTCAAAAAAGTTTGTAAGTGTTATATATCAAAATTATCAGCATGATGAGCTAATGGTAATGGGATATGACTTCAAAAAGTGAATTTCGGGTCAAAATATTGTATTTTTGAAATAATTGGCCAACCAAGGCCCGTGAGGAAATTCCCACTTTTTGAAATTTTTAGGAAATTTTGAATCATGAAGAGTTATGACTCAATATTTCTATGAGAGGTGCAAAAGGGGCTAACTAAGACAACAAAATAAATTTGACAATTTTTGGAGTTGTCTAGCCCATTTTATGATTGTTTTAGTGTAGTTTTTCCCTATTTTAGGCTTCGAAAATAGAGTAATCACAAAACCAAAATAACTTTTTCATTATAGCTCTGATTTGCATGATTCTCGATCTATTGGATGTAAAATAAAAAAGTACATTTTTTAATAAATTTCCTTAAAAATTTAGTGTTAGATTGATTATCCCAGTAATAAAGAAACACACAAAGCAGATAATATGATCATCTCTTTTAAGGATTAAATGTGTGTCCTAAGAACTTGTTTTGTGTGTTTAGATTTATTATTGATTTTTCTTTCTTATTCATGTTTTGGAATTAGAATGAGAGAACTCAATCAAAGTGGTTACTAAAAACACTATTGCCAAGCATAATTTCTTAAAATATTCTAGGGTACACCGCTTAAATCCTAGTGGGGGGTTCACCTAGCTCTTTCACTCTGATTCAACAATTGTTCCAACAGTGGCGGACAAATTTAACACAAGTGACCAACACAAACTAAAATGAGTCTTCTATTATATCTAAGGACCTCTAGGGGGTAAGCCAATGGAAGGATATGAATTACAACATCATCGATATAAATTAGGGGTCGACGATAAAATCCAACCTTACCAATGTTATGGTAGAACATGCAAGTGTGTGTGGTTCTTTTTAGATTTTTGAAATAGAAAGTGATGCATCAGCCAACATTCATGACTACTTTCCTACATGCCTAAAAAGAATATTTTGAATTTAGAAATATGCATTTCTAACTTAATCTAAA